>JAADVN010000923.1:0-12112 GCA_023335535.1 Globisporangium spinosum | reverse complement strand
CTGCTCCAGGCAAAGCTGTCTCTGGTCGAGAGGAGGACGAAGATAAACCTGTACCTGGAATACCTCCTGGTAGTCGTTTGCGAGACTCAGACGTTGACACGGGCGTCGCGAATGGAAACGATGCGGCGATGGAGTGCTCCAGTCCAGCAACCAAGTTGTCCGACGTGTGAGGAGCTACCGACGACCTTGACGCACGCGACAGATTTCAAGTGGTGCCAATCCCCTGCGCATGGTGGGTGGCTCCAAACTCGGTCCGGAACAAGTCGTAGCCGCTTTTCCACTCGGATGCAATGCCGCCAGGGGTGGTCACCAAGTGCTTCGCGTACCGGAACAGCTTGGGCGAGAGCACGCTCGCCATCCACCGGTTCCCGAGCAGCGTGTCGTTCACACTCGAGAACGAGAGCGTCGCGCTCACTTCTTGCGAGAAGCCCAACACCTCAGCGACCTTTTCAACCCAACCGCGAATTTTGCAGAACTTGTCGCTTCTTGGCTTCTCTTCAGCAGCAGCAACATTGTTGAGGTGGTGAGTCTGGTCGTCACTGCTGTCGCTCGCGTGCACACCTGCAAGTTGTATTCTCTTCACTGCTTGCTGCTGCTGTTGTTGCTGCTGCGACTCTGCTTGCGCCTTCTTCTCTTTCTCTTTTGCGAGAAATTCGGCCTCCTCTGCTTCCTGAAGCGCGTCGATCTCCAGTTTCTTCGCCAGCTGCGCCAGAATCTGAGCCCACACTTACTTGTTCAATCGCGCATCAAGCTGCAGGTGACACACCCATTGGGAACCAAAGTCCAGTCGCTTGCTCGTCAACATTTCCTCAAGAGAGTGGCTGCAGAGCATTCGAAACGAGAACCGCTGCAGCAGGTGGTCGAACTGCATGGACGACGGCAAGTGCAGACTCTGTGTCACTTGGTATAGATCCATCTCGCCACTGAACAAGATCACGATGCGGATGATCGTCGAGCTGGAGGCAGAAGACGAGGACGATGAAGAGCTACTGCTGACGCCGCCACTGGAGCTCCCCGGACCCGAGCGAAGCTGGAGCTTGGAGGGTATCGTCACGAACCACTTGTAGAAGAACGGCAGACTCTCCGTGATCGTGAAAGTACTCGTGCAGGAACCACAAGAGGCGCTGCGAGATCCACTGGATGTCGCTGTCTACAGCAAGCGAGGGATAGAATTTTGTAAGGTACTCACAGAAGTAGTACGATTTCCAACTGCCAACTGCTCTCTTTACTCACCTTTGACTCCGCTTCGACACGTCAAGTCTACATACACAAAGCACTCGGCACCTCGCTCCAGGTACTTGAGTTCATGGAGTGTTGTCACCGCTGCCGTTGTACATTTAGACAAGTGAGCTCAGGTCGGCTAACCTCCAATGGTCTGCTGTATGTTCCACTTACAGTCAGCATCGCTGTTGTAGGACACGTGCACAGTCGCGTGCGACGAGAACCTCGAACCGACGTCCATCTTGAGCACGTAGTCGCCACGCTCTCGCTGCGCGTTCGACACGAGGCAGCTGGCTCGCAGCAGCCCTGTTCGCGCGATCTGTCGGATGTTGTCAAACGCCCACGAGGTTGCGCGCTGCCAGCGCCGCAGGATTGTGAACGATCGCAGGTGGAACTGCATGAGCCAGCTGTGCCAGCGCTGCCCGATAGAAATGAGAAGATTGCAAGTAAGTATCGAATAGTCATTGATTACCAACAACTGTCGGTGCTTTGCTTACCGTTCTGTGGACTGGTGTCCAGGACGAGAGCACCAAGCTGAGGAACCCGGGCTTGCGGATCTTTGGCTCGTCCGCCACTTGCGGATTTGTGTACAGCAGATTCGACTTTTGGCGATATCCAAAGAGCCGCAGCGAGCGCTTGAGGTTGAGCACGCTCTTGAGGCAGCGCGCGAGAAAGCGCTGGCGCTAGACCATGTCGCAGAGCTCTTGCAGCGGCACCGCGTGTCCGCTCTCCGCGAACAGGTAGTGCGCCATCTTGAGCTCCACGCCGCCCTCTGCGTCCGCATATTCGTCGAAGAGTCGGTCGCATTTACGCATTCTCTTAAGCCCTCTCCACTCGATCGGGATCTTCAGCACCTTGAGGTCGTGCTCAAAAGGTGTGTCATGCTCGATCGCTTCACGGTACATCATGAACCCCGCGAACGTAAGCCGGAAATACGCGTCTGTGTCAAAGAGGTCGCTCATGTACATTTGCTACATCTCGAGGTTGTCTGCGAACACGCGGATCTCCGGTCGCTCGCGCTCCTGCTCTAGCGCCGCGACGTACTCGAGGAACTCCCCGTAGCTCCACACGCCGTCCTCGTCCAAATCGAAGCGTGCAAACACGACCTTGCACTTCTCCTTGTCGAGCGCCGAGAGAACCCACTCGACGCGCGTCGCGTCCGGCGGGTCAAAGTCAAAATGCAACGCCTTCTCTCGCTGCAGCTGCCCATGCGAGACGCGCTCTCGATGGCATCAGAAGAGGCGATCGTGGATCGTCGCGCCGACGAAGTCTGCCAGCGGAGGCTCCAGGAAGTACGCCGAGTCGTAGCTGCTCGTGACGGCGCCGGCATCGCGCAGCTTGCTCTCGACCTCCCTCTTGCGCTCCTCCAGTGCCACGAGGTTGGCGGTCTGCGTGCCCAGTGCGTCGTCCGCGTCCAGCTCCATGCTGCTCTCTGCTCTTCACGTCGCCATTGCTTTATGGTTTGCTTTTCGGTGTGGCTCCTGGTGATCTATCAGTGTTCCGGTCAGATATCTTTTCCTTTTCAGCCAATTAAATGAACTATTGGTCATAAATCCAGAATATTGATATTTGATTGGTTCAAATGAACTCTGGCAGCTTGTCATGGGGAGAAAAATGAGAGGCACTTTCGAATATTCGCCCAAGAGAACGAAGAGAGACTAACAAGAAGAGAGATGGAGAAGGCCGCGCTGTTCAACGCGCTCGCGTGGATCGACGCCAAGAAGAAAGACGAGCAGGTGGACACAGAAAACGTCGAGGTCGGCGTCCAGTGTCTCGGGTGCGTGCCTTTTTTTGCCTGCTCTTGCGGCTTGTAATGGCTCGTAAAAGCGGCGCGAGCAAGTGACATTTGGTTGACACCATCATAATGATGACACGTGGGCTCAAAGAGGACGTTGTCTCAAAGGGGACGTGAGCGATTGTTACTAACCTCGATGTATGCATATATGTGACTTTTTGAACGATGTGAATGTGCTGGATGTGCGCAGTGAGGCGTTTGGCTTGAACGTGCATGATGAGCAGCTCAAGCGCACGTACGCGCTGAGCGGATCCGCCACGTTTGAAGACGTGTTTGCCGCAGGCTTGAAAGCGCTCAGACTCGAAGTCGGCGTCAAGGTAATGTCGCCTTACCACCGATTCTTTCTGTCCTAAGACGTTGACATACTCGTATGTGTACCTGGCGATCGCTAACGTATGACTGCTGCTGCTGTTGTTGCTGTGTAGGCGGCCCCGGTCGACTCGATCGATGAAGACCCAGTTGTCAAGAAGAGTGTGTATTTTGTGTCCTCTCACTCGTGAATCCCTCTCGACCCTAATGCTTACGCCACATTTTCTCTTACTTGTTCTCTTTGCGTGAACATTTGGGTGCGTATAGACCCTGATCTGTGGAAGAAGTGGGTCGCGAAGCTCGAGGAGAAGAACTTTTTCAACAACGCGCCAGTGGGCTCGGAGGAGCACACGAACCGTTTGAAGAAAGCGCTCGCCAAGTTTAAGGAAAAGTTTGGCGATGTGAAGAAGCCGGCTGCTGCGGTGCGTTTGCATAGTGCTTGTGCGTTCATGTGATACGACCTCACTAATGCTGAAATCTTGTTGTTCGTGTGTGTAGCCAACGCTCTCGAAGGCCGAGAAGGAAGCCAAGGCTGAGGAAGCCAAGGGCAAGGGCAACGCTGCACTGAGCGCGGGCGACTATAAGCAGGCGGCGACGCACTACGAAGAAGCGCTCAAGCTGTCGCCTTCTGGTCCGAACTCGCACATCTACCACTCGAACCTCGCGGCGGCGCTGACGTACCTGGGCAAGTACAACGAAGTGATCGACCACTCGGAGCAGTCGATTGCGCTCAAGCCTGCGTACGTGAAGGCGTACTCGCGCATGGGCCACGCGTACGTGCAGCTCAAGGACTTCGACGGTGCTGTGGACGCGTTCCGTCGTGGCTTGGAGGTCGACAGCTCGAACGCTGCGTGCAAGGACGGCTTGGCTGAAGCCGAGCGCAAGCGCCGTCAGCTCCAGAGCTCGGCGGCCCCATCTGGTGGAGCTGGTACCGGAGCCGGTGCTGGAGCTGGTGGCATGCCAGACCTGAGCGGTCTTGCGAGCATGCTCGGCGGTGGCGGCGGCGGTCTCGCTGACCTGATGAGCAACCCAGCGCTCCAGCAAATGGCGTCGAGCATGATGCAGAACCCTGCGATGATGCAGATGGCGCAGAACATGATGCAGAACCCGGACATGCTCAGCAGTATGATGGGCGGCATGGGTGGCATGGGTGGTGCTGGTGCCGGAGCTCCTCCATCCTCTGCTGCTCCAGGTGCTGGTGCTGGTGCTGGCGGCATGCCGGACATGAGCGGTCTCATGAACAGCCCGGAGATCGCGGCGGCGCGAAGCGACCCGGACCTGCAAGAGTTCTTCCGCGACGTGGACACGCAGGGACCGTCGGCGGCCATGCGCCACATGTCAAACCCGAAGGTCTCGCAGCTGCTTCAGAACGTCATGTCGCGAATGCAGTAAGCGACTGAGAAGAGGGAGAGAGAGCGAGAGGGACAAGGCGCTCACCTCTTTCCCGTACAGATCCAGTAGATAGGAACGAGAAGCTACAAAAAGAAGATATAAAGCAAACAAGATCTGTGTTGGTTTGTGTGTGCTTGGATATGTTGATATTTACGGATGAGCTGCGTGTGGTTGCACTGCGTTCATTGGCTGGTGTGTCTGTCTATTTAGTTCTTGACGAACTTTTCGGCGCTCTCCAAGAACGACAGGTACTCGCGCTGCTCCTTCAGGTCTGCGTACTGGGTGATGAACTGCGCGAGCTCGTCGTCGATCTTGCGCTCGGCCAGGTAGTCGTAGAGCTTCTCCTGGACGTCGAGCTCCAAGTCGGCGAAGTTTGGACCAAAGTACAGGCTGTCCTTCTCGGCATCGGCGGCAAAGTCGCTCAGGTAGCGCACGCGCTCGACCGTCAGATTGCTGCTCGCGACGCACTCGAACTGGAGGCCCTGGTTGGCGCGCGTGATGTCCGCGACGAAGCGGATGCCCGGGAGCTCGTCCTCCTCTTCGTCGTCGTCCTCGCTCTCCTCCTGCTCGTCGAAGTTGCCTTCCTCCTCTTCGTCAAAGTCCTCGTCACCCTCGTACTCCTCCTCGAGCTCCACGACGTCCTGCGAGTCGAACTTGACGCGGATCGAGTCGTCGCCGATCTGGCCCGTGAGCACGATCTCCATGCTGCCCGGGGTCTCCTTGAGCGTGAAGATCTGGTTCATCTTGGCGTGCAGCTCCTCGAGCTCCTCACCCTCAAAGCAGTTGCCCTTTTCCTCTTCAATCTCACGCTATGGATGCATACACATACGATAGACAGAATATACTGTTAATGCCAATGTTCATTGTGTCATGATTCAAATTGAGCTCGACGCACCTTGAGCAGCGACGTGAGCGTCGACTTCTCACGAGCCTGGAGCGAGGCGCAGAGCGCTGGCGCCATGGCCTTGCGCGCAGCAAAGGCGACGGTGGCGCGCTTGGCGAGGGTGACGGAGGCGGCACGGGCGGCGCGGGCGAGCATGGCTGTCTATCGGCGGATCGATCTGCTTGGCAGGTTGGTTGCGTCTTGCGGAATGTTCAAGCAGAATGGATCGGTGCTGCGAGCCACGTAAAGTAGGCTGTGTGATTGGATGAAAATGAGAGGCATAAGTGGTGTGATTGGATGAAAACACGCGACAGTCGAGTTTCTCGAATCTTTTTCCCAAGTGGACGCAATGTTGGTGGGTAACGCTGTAAAACCTTGTATTTAAGGTTTTATAAGGAAAGTGGATTATGCTACAGCCTGTAAATGTCATTCGCAAAGAGATTGTCCTTTGAAAATGCAGTTTGACACAATCCAGAGCGAAAATGTTCTATACTAAATACGATTCTGACTGTAGTATTATCCTATAATATTTTGGGTTTGAAGAGCTGGACGCAGTCAACCAAGGCTGCCCGCATTTGCCAACAAGGACATCCAAGCAGCAAAATGCACTTCTTGTGTGCACCACCAGCGTGGGATGAACGCTTGTCTGCGTCTATAGGTGTGTGTGTGTGTGCAAGTATGTGAGTGCGTGTGCTGTGTATGGTGCGTGGACGTGCGTGTGTATTTGCAACGCCAGTGTGCATTATGAAACAGGCGCTGCGTACACACAACTAACTGGATGGCAAGGACGACAACTCATGATTATACATTTTGCTTCTTGATTGGGGAAAACAACTATTCCCGTCATGGCGCAACACCAGCAGAGCGGACGCTGAAGACCCACCATCACGCTCTGCTTGCGCCCGCCTAATCTATGGCGGGGGGATTATAGTACCAAAGGCTTTCCCCGAAAGGCTGAGGAAGTGCGTTGCGAGCTCAACGCCGCTTCCAGATGGCTGGAAAGATACATGTGTTGTGCTTGCATTTTTTTGACAAGGCGGTTGGCCTTCCAAAGTGAGAGAAACAAGAATTAAAAGGCGAAGCTGAGCCATCTAGTCCAAAGCCCAAAGCATGTGTGTGTATGTGTGTGAATGAATAGATTGACATTGGTGCTCTGCATGTTACTGAAGAGACGTGATCTCGTAGAGAAAGACGCTCTCAAAGCCCTTCTGGCGCTGCTCTCGTATCCGTTCGGCCTCATCATCAGAGCTGTCTACGCTGTCACCGTCAATGCGCTTGTCTTCAGGCAGAAACACCGCAGTGTCGAGCGCATTCGCCTGCATCCGCCAGCGCGCAAGCAGCGGCGCGATCGACCGCGTGATACTGAGCATTTTGAAGACCATTCAGCACAAAAGCAGTCAGTAAAGTCAGATCGGGACTCAAAGTCCAATTCGATCGACAATCAAGTTAATACTGGTCAATCTATACCTTCGCAGCTGGTACGTGACGTAGAGCTTGCATTTGGGGCTGCACCGGAAGATCAATGCCACGCTCGCGATCACCTTCTCAAAGTCTGTATTCATCATTAAACCATATCGACACAGTTAATCCACGACCAGCTCATACAAACAAGCATCTCTCTCTCTCTCTACGTCTTACCTTCGGATTGGTAAAAGCAATCGGCCGCCAAGAGCACGTCCACAGTCTGGAACATACTCGAGAGCTCCTCGCTCAAAGTCATCTGCCCCCAGTCCAGCGCCAGAAAGCGCGCGATACCCTCAACGCCGTTGAGCGCAATGTTGGCCTCCACATTGCGCTGGATGTCGATCGCATCGGACCGGTCAGTGAGGAACACTGCTTTTGGGTCACCGCACACGGCAGCGAGGATCCCCGGCAGCCCCGTGCCGCAGCCGATCTCCATCACCACTTTCTGTCGCACAAGGCTCGAACGATAGCGCGCCACGAAGTGCGCAAGCACCATTGCAGATGGCCAAATGAAGAGTCCGTAGTGGGTTGTGTCGTCATGGTTGCTAGCGTCCTGGAGCTCTTGGATGAGCTCCATCATGCGCACGTGAGCAATAGCGCGATCCTTTGACGGCGCTCGTGGTGTCGTTGCTGCGGCGATGCAGCCGACGCGCTGCCGCTTCGCACTGCGAGAGACTCGCCTAGTGCTGCTGTTATTGCTGGTCGCATTGTCGTTGACAGTCGCAGCCATATTGCCTTCATCGTCGGAGTCGTCGTCGCATGCTGGCGGTCCAAGAGCGAAGCGGAACACCTGCTGCTTGCCGTGCATGGTCAGTCTGTTTGGGTCATTCGCATTTTGTGCATCAGCTGCCTATTATGCAGCATATTTTAGAAAAATGTATTTTTTTTACAAAAATACCTCAATCCAAGTGGAAAATGGATTTTCGAAAAAAGCTCGATGCTCCATCCGTATTGGCAGCAAATGTAGCCATATTGGGTCAAACTCTACGGTGGAATGTGTGGCTCGCATTCACCCTCTGAGGTTGTCAATCGATCGCAGCAACGCCTGCTTCTGCGGCTGCTCTTTGACGAGAGCACCCTCTGCTTCTGCCGACTCTATCGACGAATGAAGAGCGTGGAGCTGCTCGCGCTTCCAACTGCTTACGGCCCGTGCCAGGACTTGGTCTGCCCCACTCAGCTCTAGAGTTCATCTGCTGCTGACGCTGTGGCTCGTACCTCCGACGCCTCGTTGTTTCCAAACCCACTCGACTCGTGTTCGTTGCCCTCGCCACCGCCATCTCCGTCCCAGCCATCCCAGCTCGATACCTCGCATTGAGTACTTGAGCTCTTCGGATTTGCGAGTGGAAGAGGGTGATTTCCAGCCGCAGTGAGCAGGAAATACCACCGCACGATGCTTTGGCAACAGCGAACGCTTGTCGCGCTGTCTTTGCTTGCGTTGCTCCACATTGAAAGGCAGATGCTGAGCGCTAAAGAATACGTGGAGTCTTTCATTCGCTGGCGTTGGCTCTTGCCAGTGGACAGCACAGTCTCTAGTTGCTTCAGAACCAGTTCAAACTCCGCTTCAAGGTTGCTGCGGCTGTTTTCGCTTCATGGGCTTGGCACGCACTGCAGCAAGCGATCGAGAGTCTTCAGCAGACTCAGCTGCGCTTCGCTTTGGTCCACAGTGATCCAGCGGAACATGTCGTCGGTCGCTAGCCAGACAAGCGCTGCTCGCTCAAGGATCAGCCAGCATGTCGTCCAGTTCCCATCGGTCCAAACCGAGTCTTCTTGGAAGCTTTGGTTCGCGACAAGCGTATTCAGCCTCACCAATATGCTTGAAAGCAAGCGCACCAGTGAAATACTCAGCTGTTGATCCACTGAAGTGTTGTCGCTGCTTCTTCCAGGCGTAGCGTACTGCTTCAACTGATGTGGGATGGTAGGTCGGTGTGCATCCTGGATAAGCCACTCTCCAGCAACCTCCGCACGCACTCTGCTCTATCTTCAGAGCGACTGAAGCTGAGAAACGCCATCAGCTGCGCTTCCACTTTTACGATCGCCGTCTCCGTGCCGTATGCACCGCCGCCACTTTGGTCAACGGAGTGGCTGCTGCTCGTGGTCTTCGAACCCAGCAAGCTCCACACAGCCTGCAAACCGAATTATATTGTCTTGGTAAGCTCGCTGTCTTCACCAGCGGTATTTCCCATCTGAATGGATGCTTCTGCAAGACACTGAGCGTGCAGCAGCACAAATTTCACGCATGACCAGCGCCAGCTCTCGTCACTTTCTGCTCGAATGATGGTGATCTCTTGGGATTGCATCATCTCCAGCTGGTTTGTCCACATACCCAAACGAAGAAGCCCGGGAAGAACCTGCCGTGAAATACGCCGAAGCTCAAACTGATTGGACATAAAGGTGACTTGCGTCTGTTGCAGCCATCCTCTCAGCACTCGACGCCAGAACTCACTTGGTCCTAGGGAATGCGCGTCCTTTGCCTTTTTCTCTACGAGAAAAGCGCTCAATGAGCTGATAAGCGGCTGTCTCGTCGTTGAATCTTGTTTCCTGCCAGCTAGCGCATTCAACTCTGCCAGATCATCTTCGTCAAGCGTCCACGCCGCCAGCGAGGCGCTCGAAGTGACCCACACGAGATCACCTTCGGACTTTAGGACGCGCATCTGCTTCTGCTTGGCCTCGTGCTGTTCCTCGCTTACCAGGATTGTTGTTCCGTATCTGGCAAAGAGCAAGTCCTTCCCAAGCAAACTCACCAGCGCATCAATGCTCAGCAGCCGTCCTTCTTTCTGCTGCCAGCAGAAATTGGTGGTCACTTCATCAGAACTTCCCGACCGCTGATCGCCACTCAAGCCCAGCATCATCTCCATGAGCAGCCCCACTGCATGCGCGTTTGTTGCTATTCTGGAACCAGTTTGGCTCAGCTTCGCCAGCGCCAGAACAACCGCACTGCTTTTCTGATGCACACTGGACGCGATGTGCACGACGTATCTCTCGAGCGTCGGAAACACAAACTTCCAGTGCTTGAGCAGGAACGCGAACGGTAGTGACGGCGCCAGTTTTGCGAGTACATCCAGAGTCCCTTCAGCTTCGTACGCCTTGAACAGCTCTTGTTCACGACCATCTTCAGCTACACCACTGCTGTTAGTGCTTTCCTTCATTCGGTTCAGCTTGCTCATCACTTCCTGGAAAATCAGCAGCTTCATGGACTCTTCACAGAGATCGACGTAGTGCTTCAGGCACTGTGCTGCGCTCTCTCGCACGGAGAGCTGCCCGTGACGCAGGCGCTGGTACAAAACTGACTTTAGCGACTTCAGCAGTGGCTTCGGTAGACGAGCGACACTGGGATGGCGAGTTCCGAACTGGAAACAAATGGCAGGAGCAGTTGTAGATCCACTAGCAGCAGCGATCCCGTCTTTGATGCCGCTGGCAACTTGCGAAGTCGCCTTACTGCTACTAGCCCCGCTGGAGCGAAGACCATCAGCCAAATCGGTCTGTTTGACAGCTCGGATGGATTTCAGAAGCAGTGAGAGCGTGTAGAGTGCGCCGTCCAGCTCGCCCCGCAGCGTCTGGTGGGTTTTCATACTGCGGCTCCCTACGTGCTTCGGCCCGACCGCAATGCGCAACAGATGGTTGATGAAGCTGTCAATGGCGTCCGCTGAGGACAGCTTAAGCGCCAGTTTGGCTGTTTCTCTCGCACACTCTTTGCGGATCGCAGACCAGACGTCCGTCACGCCAAGGAGCATGAGCTCCGTGCACTTTTCGTGCAGTTGCTGCGTCGTGTTTCTTGATGCATCAGTAGCTTGAAGAGGAAGGAGAGGGGCTTTTGAAGATCGCACGGGGCTCTGCTTCAGTGTGTTCTTGACGATCTTGAACGTGAATTGCAGTGTGGACTGGCGCAGACACGGCTCCTGCAGCAAAGTGATGACATGGCAGAGCGTGCTCAGCGCGTCGGCATTCCACTCACACTGGAGAAGCACTCTACGTAGCAGAAACCCAATAATCACGTTCAACTCTCACCATCGCGATTGATACAGCCTCTAATACAATAAACAAGGAAACGATCACACTTCGCATCTGTTGAGGCTCTCGAGGTGACCAGTGAGCTCCTCACCACGGACTGCGCGAGAGTTCCAGTACAGTATACAGCCAGCAAGCGAATCGCCACCGGCACTGCTTTTCGCCAAATCAGACCCCTGGGCTGGAGGCGCTTTCGTAAAAGAGCACAGCACGAAGTAGAACAGGAATTCATCCAGCACTGAAGAGAAAAGTGATGGCGAAGGCGGTGATGATGATGACGATGGGAGCAAAGCAGGAGGCTGCACGGCTAGGAGCAGCACCATCCGCTGCTGGTCGCTCCCCCCTACAAAGGCGCAGGAGCGGCGCACACGCAGCACTTTCGTCGACTTCGTTATGTGCACGGAGCAGCAGCGCGACTGCGTCCTCCATAGAGATGGCGTGTGCTGTGACTTATGTTGCTTGAGCAGTTGAGGGCTGCGTTTTTTCAGGTTCGATTGCAAGTGGTAAGTACGCAGCGTAGTACCCGCACTTAATTGAGGTGGGCGAGGTTTTATGCACCAAAAACAAAGGTGGGCTTGCAACCCTTAATATCTACACTTGCGCATTTGACACATTATTTACATATGGATGTTGATTACCTATCCTAGACCTCTCAATAATCACATTGTATTTATTGCGATTTGTAGTTCCATCATTGGAGAGATTTCACAGCTCACCAAGATCAAGATTCTGAAGAACAAGACGACTTTCTGGAACTTGACCTTGATAACGTGGATATGATTTTCATTTCGCACCTGCCAAGTTCTGGGAGATTCAGATTCGCACCCAACAACTAGGTACATCACCCACAATTTTTGCTGATACTGACTGGATCAATGCCGAAATGACCTCAAATTTGTGGGATCTCACATGTTACATATCCTAAATCAGTATTCTTTGACGACCAATGCTTCTAATTATTGATAACACATTGTGTTAGCAAAAAATATACACGCGTACGCTTCACACGGCACATTCTTATTCAATGCACGCAAAACTGTACG
>JAADVN010000922.1:0-12116 GCA_023335535.1 Globisporangium spinosum | reverse complement strand
TCCTCCGCAGCCTTGATCTGGGCATCGATCACATCGTGGAGGCGCTTAGTCGCCAGCGCTCGGTTCGCCTCGTGTCTTCTGTCATCTTGGGAAGCTGCTCGCACAGTTGCTGGATCTCTTGCTCGTTCGTACAGATCTCTGACACGTCCTCGGACAGGCTGATCACAATCGGGGTCGCTTCGTCCACGAACGCATGGAGCTCTTGAGGTAGCAGGACGATGGTATTCGCTTCTTCATCGAGCTCGTCGATCTTCTTCACGCCAAAGAGGGCGTTCTCGTCGAACTGGGGCTCTTCTTTGACGAGCTTACCGCAGGTGTTCGCGGACACCTGGTTCACGATGATCGAGAACGACAGGTTCGGGATGTTGATGCTCTTCATCACCCGCTGGACGGTCGCCAAGTCTTCTTCCACGGCACGTCCGGTGTGGAGGCGGACCATGAAGAAGATCTTGTGGCTCCTTCATTCTTGACAGTGCAGTCTTGATAGCCTAGGCTGCGACGTCCTGGAGCTTCTGGTCGGTCCTTTAGACGAAGTAATAGGTACATAGAACTCTGGTATTGCCTAGTCCTCCAACCCCATGTATTTTGCGGCGCCCACCTTTCTTCGCGATGCATTGTCTGTTGGGAATAGATGCGCAGTCCGACTGAGTGAAGAGTTTGGTTTCTGCTATTTGGTTTGAATCACATGTTTGACAGGAATTGTACTGTTTGTCTGCTGAAAGTAGGTTCATCCAAACTTGGCTCGCCAGCTTTCGTGCTCCGAGTTCATCGTTTGCAGTGCTTCCATTCTGGCTCACCCTTCCATGAAACTGAAAAGCGACAGCTCTGGATTGTTTGGCTCGTTGAAATCCGCTGCGTTCTCGTGAGAAACCGATGTGTAAATGGTTTGAAGAGGGTGATTTGGCGCCGTTTGCGCCACTACCTCAAAACTCACAAAAACGCCACATGGCCCCACGATTGTTTGCTGCTCGCATCGCCCTCTTTGCAACTAACTGTATTAAATGGCGCTCAAGCAGGAAGAGCTCCACGCTGATCGCGGCGATGCCGCCGTATACGCGGCAGACGGGCGCGACCCGCAGGACGAGGATGAGGACGTGGACATGGAGGACGGCGACAGCGCCGCGGCAGCAGTGCTCCAACCGCGGCGGCTCTCGTGGGACGAGCGCCGCAAGCTCGCGCTCGACATCGCGAACCTGGCACCGCCGGACCATCCCGGCGTGCTGCTGCTCGTGCACAACTTCACAGAACAGCATAGCGATAATGATGATAAGAAGGAGAGCGTGCTGACGCAGCGTGAGATCCCGCTACCGACGCTCACGCAGTGGGACGCGACTGCAGCGCACGAGGCGGACGACGAGCTTGTCGGGAGCGCAAGTGCAGACGGCAGCAACCGTGACCGCATCCAGCTCGAGTGCGGCGTTGATCTCGACCAGGCGAGCCCGGAGCTGCTCAACCAACTGCGCAACTACGTGGACAGCTGCTATATCCCGCACTTCGTGCCCAAGGAGAACTGCAGCATCTGCGAGGGGCTCTGGTCCAGCGGACGCGTCATCGCGTGCGGCAACGACGCGTGCGACACGCGCATCCACGAAGAGTGCTTTGGCGTCGTGCTGCGCGAGTCGGACGACGGGCCCTGGCACTGTCCGTCGTGTCTGCTTGGGCGACAGCTCATGTGCGCGGTGTGTATGCAGTACGGCGGCGCGCTCAAGCCCGTGGCCGCGAACCACATTACAGCGAACAGCAGCAGCGCCATTGACGACCAGAAGTGGGTGCACACGCTCTGCGCGATGGCGATCCCGGAGCTCGTGATGCGCGACGTGCCGGCCATGGAGCCGGTGGACGGCTTTGAAGAGATCGAGAACGGACGCTTTCGGTACCTCTGCGGCATCTGCCGGAAGCGCGGCGGCGCGTCCATCATCTGCGAGCAGGAGAACTGCAACGTCGGGATGCATCCGTTGTGCGCCGGCAACGCCGGGCTCATGATCGGCACGGAGACGAATCCGCTCGCTGTGTACTGCGAGAAGCACCTGCCGGCGTCGCGTATTATTGGCGCCAAGCGGCTGATCAGCGACGAAGACCTGGTCGAGGAGATCATGAGCGAGAACAACTCGGTCGACGAGGATATTGACGACAAGTTCCCCGCGGCGAACGAGACCCAGCGGTATTCATTCATCTTTGCGTGCACGCCGTTCCTGTACCACAAGTCCAAGCTGCTAGGCGACAAGGCGACGTTGAAATGGGGCGGCAATGGCGGGTCGTCAGCAAAGAAGATGGACCTGCGGGTCAAGACGTTTGCGAACATGAAGATGAACGCGAGCGCGTCCTGGGGGATGGCCAGTGACCCGGGCGGCTGGAAAGCCAAGCGACCGATGGTGTACCCTCCTGCTGTCTCTACGGAGCCTCGCATCGGCGTGTCGCCGTTTCCAGCACCAGTAGTGCTCATTGGCGCGATTGTGGACTTTCTCGTCAAGGAGCAGGACGAGTGGGTGCGCGCGCGCGTGCTCGAGTGGGACGCCGCCAAGCAGATGCATCTTGTGCAGGTCGTCGCGTCCAACCAGAAGCTCTGGGCCACACTCTCGACGAGCAACACTCTGGTTCTGTACTTGGCCGACGAAGAGAGTTTACTGGATGGACCGCGCGTGCGCCTCTTCCGCCCGGTGAAGCAGGGCGAGGCCCAGTGGCGACCAAAGCCGCGCACGTTTGCAGGTGCCAACACCACGTCGACGTGACCACGAGAAACTCAATGCGCATGTGGGAGGAGTGAGGAAAGACAAGCGCATTTGTGTGCGTGAGGAGTGAGGAAGACGTAGGGCCTTTGAAGCAGGTTGGTAGTAAATGAAATGAATGGGCAGTGGGGAGAGAAGACAAAATGAATGTATTTAACCACTTGGTATGCACGTGGAGCTTTCGTTGCGATGCTGCTGCACATTTAGTTTCAGCGCCGCAGCGCGCAGGAGAGAGCACAAAGGAACATGCGTGAAGCGAGAGCTAGAAATTCAAAATCTGACATTATTCAATGCGTCTCCTCTCTCTTTCTCTCTCACACACAAACTACCTGGGGAAAAAACTCAACGTCCCCACTCAACAAAAGCAAAATTAACAACAGTAAAAATGTGCATCGACACCTCGGACGCCTCCCAACCAACCAATGTGCTCTTGGCTAGTAGCTCTTCGTCGTTTCCCTTCCTGCAGATCACCCACCCACCACTTACGGGATTTCCTTCGCGGGGGTTGCGTCCGGGTACTGCGTCTGGTGCTTCTCGCCCTGCATCTTGGCCTGCGCCTCAGCCTTGCCGAACGGAGTGGTCTCCCACGCCTTGTTGAAAGCGCCCGCGTCACCGGTGCCCGACACTTTCACGCCGTGGTATCCTTTGTCGTTCTCTGAGCTCTTCTTCCACGTGGACTCGAGTGTGCGGCTGCCGATGCGCCGGTTGTGCACCGCCTTGAGGCGCCCCGCAGAGTCCTCATAGCGGCGACGCGTGCTGTGCACGAGGTCCGCATCGTCGTTCAGCGTCGCGCAGCGGCTGTACGAGTACGTGAAGTACGAGTAGCCGTCCTTGGTCTTCTGCTCCGGAGGCTTCAGGTTCGCAGGTATCTGTGTCTCGAGCGCGCGCGTTCCAAGCGGCAGGTCACGGAAGAAGTCATCGTCAAAGCTCTCTTCGTCCTCATCTTGGTCCTCGTCTCCTTCCTGAAAGCTCTTCATCACCACCTCATCCCCACCTCCCCCTTCTTCTTCTTCTTCACCCGCTGACTGCATGGCTTCGTCACGACGCGTCTGCTGCTGACGCGTGGGGATGAACATAATGGTCGTGCTGGCGGGGAGATCCGAGTCGAAGCTGCCCATCAGCGCTTCTTCATCGACGAGGGAGCTCAGCCACGAGGAAGGGGCAACGAAATCCCAGTTCACACGGTGCATCCTGCTATCGCTCTCAGGTTTTTTTTTGCTCAGGAGTTCTTGGCTTGCTCGATGCGATGCGACTTTGGTTGTGAGCATTGCTGAGGAGCAGGCCGCCCCCAAACAAAACTGCGGTTGGGAACATGACAGTTGGGCTGCAAACTATGTTTCGTGTAAAATGAATCCATTCGTACAATCTTGCGGACAGAAAACTACCGAAGAATCAGATATTACTCAGATCGAGCAGAATGATGGTCCTCGCTTTAAAGTCGCTAACTGTCTGATAATTCGCTGGTGACCCTAATTCCCTATTGTTTGTGAGGGAAAAAGTGCGTGCTCCCTGTCGCCCGTTTCAACGAAACAAGGAGACAGGGCGAGGCTCCTTCCAACTGGAAAATCAAGGCAAAAGAGTATCACCGAACTTAAGCGAGTGGAGAAGGTAAAACCGCCAGTGTAACCCTCTCGCTCTCGCAAAAAGAAAAAGAAAGAGTTTTTCTTCAAAATAAAGTGTTTTTTCGTTTTGCTCTCTTCACTTTTTCTAAAAATGGAAGATGCAACTCCATTTTGCTATTCATTTGTTCCTAACCTTACTCAGATGTCGTATCAGTGAACCGATACTAACAAAGCATCAGATTCAGCCGAGTTGAAGTCAAACCAAATTCTGCATTCTTATTCATGGTCGGATCAGATATTGAAAACAGGCTTGACTTCCGTGGTGTTCTCCGATCAATCTCGTTTTCAAAATCAAAAGCAAAATTAAAGCCTCCGAGAGAAGAACCCGACAGCGTTCTTCACTTGCCGCCACGCGATCTGCCTGCGTGTGTACCTGCCTGCCTATCTCTGCATCGACTGCGACAACAAGCAACATGCTTCGCCGCATCTGCCACCACCTGCGCCTCTGTGTGCCCTCCGCGAGCAGTCCGCGAACAGGAGCCGCTGCTGTGGGCTTCACGAGCGCGAGCGCCACCAAGATGGCGTCCTCCAGCCAGGAGCCCGAGCCGCTGAGCCTCGGCGAGAGCCAGGACGTCGCGATCTTCGCTGCCGGGTGCTTCTGGGGCGTCGAGCTCGCGTTCCAGCGCGTGCACGGCGTGGTGGACACGAAGGTCGGGTACACGCAGGGCAGCATCGACCACCCGACGTACAAACAGATCTGCTCGGGCAAGACCGGCCACGCCGAGGCGATCCGCGTCATCTTTGATAAGAGCCAGGTGTCGTACCCGCAGCTACTCGACGTGTTCTGGAACGTCCACGACCCGACGACGCTCAACCGACAGAAGAACGACCACGGCACGCAGTACCGCTCGGGCATCTACTTCCACAGCGACGAGCAGAAAGAGGCCGCGATCGCGTCGAAGGCCGCGCACCAGAAGCTGCTGCGCAAACCCATTGTGACCGAGATCCTCGCGGAAAAGCGCTTTTGGCTCGCCGAGAGCTACCACCAGCGGTACTTGGAGAAAGGGGGGCAGTGCGCAGACAAAGGCTGCGACATCATGATCCGCTGCTACGGCTAGAGGGGAGAGCGAGGCCGCGCTCGTGTTTCAAAAAGAGAGACTATGAATAATTGATATAAGTGCCTGATGAATTGCACGCGGACGCGGGTGCCTGTGCATATGCATGTGCTCATTCGTGTTGTTGCAAGTGAATATACAATATAGCACATTGTTCCTTCATGGTGAGCTACAATAATAGCGCTATCATTTCACAATGTCATCGGGAGTACAGTCAAATTCCTTTTAACGTCACATGCGTATTGTATTTACTTTGCAAAGCATGCATGTGTCGCACTTTATCGAAACTCCGTGCGGATTTAATTTGTTAAAGTGCGTATAATCCGTACTTAGCAGCTCAGTAGTTTGGTTGGGGTAGCCATTGGATGAAGACAGGGAACGACAATCAATCAGTCCAATCATTCGAAGAGAACACTCATACCACGAGAAGCACCAGCATCCATGGCGCAGAAGCTCGAGGTGCTGAAGCCGCGCAATGGCGCGCCGTTCGTAGCGCCGCCACGCGTGGTCTCGGACGCGTCCATGTCGCTCTCGTTCAAGTTGCCGGCCAGTTATGTGCGCCCCGCGCCGCGCGCTCCTGTCGTGTTGCGTCCAAGCTCAGCGAGAACAGCAGCAGAAGAAGAACGACAGACGCGCCCCAGTGTGATCCAAAGCAAGCAGCCGCGCGACGCCTGGAGCGACGGAAAGGAAGATGAAGACGAAGACGAAGAAGAAGAAGAAGAGAGTTCGTGGGAGGACCGCGACTTTAGTGCGCAGATTGAACCAACGGAGGCAGCGACGCCGCTGAGAGAGGATGGCAATGACGATGCCGATGACGAAGAAGAAAAAGCGGAAGAGAGTGCGGCGATGGCGATGGCGGCGCTGGAGATCGGCGGATGGGAGGAGCAGGACGCACCGGACCTGCCTGACGACTTCCCGCTACTGCTCGTAAACCTGTCGCGCATGCAGAGAGAGCACTTCCCGCAGGAGCGAAGCGCTGGTGCGAATGCGGCGGTCGCACTCACAGACGACGAGATGAAGCAAGTCTTTGAACTTGTGAAGGGCACGCTGTACCGCCATTTCACCCAAATGGTCGAGGTTCTTTTCGAGCAAAGTGAGTGGACGAATTGCATTGCGTGCATCCATACTGTATATCTTTCTGATTGAGCTGCGTGAGCTTACATGACCGACTTGTTTTCTGTAGAGTCCTGCTTCCACTGCACGTACGGCACGTCGCGCGGCATGCTGACCAACCTGCACGCCGCGTACCCCGAGGACGTGTTTGGGCTGATCGACTACCCGACGGAGATCCAGGGCATTGAGCTGAGCGAGTTTCTGCACGTGCTCTCGCGCTCATCACGCTGGAAGAGCGTCGACTACCTAAAGGACTGTCTGCGGCGGTGCTCGCGCGACCCCAAGTGGAAGCTCGACGTCGCGACTGAGCTCGAGATACTCGCAGACAAAGAGTACGAGGTGTACACGATGGAGCAAGAGCGGCTCGGCACGGAAATCGACGAGGTAGGTACCCAGACGCCGGTTATCAATGTGCAGTACTGTGGAACTCTGTGTGTTCATGTATTGAATTGTGTGTGCGCGCGTGTGTTGCTTTTCTTTTCTTTTCTTGCTCTCTGTAGCTGACGCGATTGCGAGACTCATTCAAGGCGAAATTAGAGAAGCTCGCTGCGAAAGAGCGAGAAGGCGGCGGAAATGGAAAGAAGGTGAGCGGCCAGCAGTGTCTGCTGCTGCGCAAACTCGAGGACATTGAGACGCGGCTCGTGTCGCTGCTGGACACGTACTTGCAGGAGCCCGAGCTGGAAGAGAGCGAGTGCGACAGCATGTTTGGCGGCGTCGCTGGCGGTGGTGGGGGGCAAAATGGGCTCGCGACGGGTATGAACGTGCTCGACATGGTGGTCGCGATGATCTTCAGTCGCTTGCCGCGCGACTTTAGCCAGCAGCTGACAAGCGAAGAGCACTTTGAGATGCTCTTCGATCACCACATTCACATCCGAAGGCTCTGGAAGAAGGACTTTGGCCGCCTGCCGCCTCGAACGAATGCTTCAATGTACGCTGCCGCTTTGGATTCCGATGACGAGGATGGTGAGGCGCAAGAAATGAACGGTCAGGAGGAGCAATTAAGACACGAGCACCAGGCTTTCCATCGTCAGGACCAGTATGAGGACGACGACGAAGGCGAGAACGATGAAGAAGAAGAAGAAGAGTTTCACAGATATGAGAACGTTCAGATGCCGTCACACCGAATGTCTGCTGCTGGTGGTGGTGGTGATTTCCACAACAAGGCGTCGTTGTCGTCGGATAGCTGGGAATCGGTGTACGCGGACGAGGTTCGTGAAGACCACCTGAGCGAGTCTGGGGGTGGGGATGCTGACGACGAGGACGGAACTGCCAAGAGCGATGGCTACGGCGCTGATTACGACAGCGACGAGAGCGAAGACGACCTCCCAGCAGCAGCAACAACAACAACAGTAACAACTACAACAGTGTCAGCAGTAGGTACACCTGCAAAGGTGTCCCGAAGAGTTCGTGTTCGCAAGCCCAAGCCACTATTTGAAACCGAAGAGAAGCCATCAGTGCTTGTTAGTGAAGAGAAGAAGCCCAAGAAGGAGAAGAAGAGCAAGTACTCGAAGAAAGAGAAGAAAGAGAAGAGCAAGAGCAAGTCCAAGAAGAAGAAGCAGCAAGAGGAGGATCAAGTCCCATTCCAGCCATTCGCGTGCACTGGTGCTCTCAACTTCCTGCGGATCGCAAAGGAAAACGAAATGTTTTGAGCGATCATACTGACACCGAGGTGCTGAGAGTGCGAGGCTCTTCTACCTTTGCTGGCGGCAGATTCGTTGGCGGGTGGGCATCCACTCGAGGTTTCATCGTCTGCACTCAAACGTGAGATGAGCCTGATGAAGGAGAGCTTGGGTATCCTAATCCCTAGTTATGGGTACAGCTGGATCAACTCACTCTCGTGGGCTTCTTGGTCTCCTGATGAACCTTCCCTATAAGAGAATGCGTAAGAGCGAGCGAATAATCTTGCACACTGTGGCAGGATCCAAAGTCGATTCGGTATATCTAACTTTCCTGAAACCTCGAACGGAAAACGGTTGAGAATAGGACTGTAAAGAGAGAAAAGTGCGTGGAGTGCAACGAAACAAGGTGTTCCCAAACAGCGAGTATCAGCAGCGCATTTCTTTCTATCTGAATAAATACCTTGGTTGGCTGTGTGAGTTCTGGCATTCTCTTAGCCCTTCGTGCGCAAATTTGTGGCTTCTCCAACAGTAACTTCTTCGTGCTGGCTCTACGACGCGATCAGTCGGAATCTTCATCGTCGTCGTCGTCGTCGTCTTCGTTTTCAAAGTCCTCAAGCAAATCCAGCTCGTGGCGCGGGATTTCGTGTCGCTGTCCGCCGCGAAGCTTCACTTGGCTCCACTGCGGCGCCGTCTCGTGCGTGTATCCGTAGTCAAAGAAGAGCTCTTCGCCCACCTGGATGTCCTCGCGCGCGTACAGTGCGATGCGGTGCTCGCCATTCACGAGTAGGATCTTCGCCTCGCAGTTCGCAGACTCGAGCGCCTTGTGGTTCGCAAACTTGCTCTTGTTGCCCTTGCGCGTCGCATCGACCACTTCATCGCTGTTCACGTCAAAGAGGAAGCTGATCGCCATCACGTCGTAAATATTGCCGCGACGTTCGGCTTCGTCGTCCGAGATCAGCGCGCCAGTGTATTCGTAAAGAAACTCACCCTTGCGGATTGGCTCGAGCGCAAACGCACCCCAGCCGTGCGTCGTCGAGAACGAGATCCCCATCTTGCGCTGCGCGCCGCGAAGCAAATTGGCGTTGCAGCAGATCCCGAGGTCGTAGTTCAGCCGCCGCTCCGGGTTCTTCCCGATCACCAGCACTGCAGCGTCACTGGCTCCACATGAAAAGCAGTAATCCGGGTCGCATTCTCGTCCTGCGCCATAGCACGGACACGTCTTTGTGCGGCAGTTGCCAATGCTGCACTTGCAGCCCTGGAATCGGTTCGGGCAATCGCGCGAGCACGCGCATGCCTTGTCGCAATTGTGGTCGCGCTTCATGCACTCGCAGCCATCGCAAATGCCTTCGTGATTGCACGGCTGGTAGCTGTGCTTGTTGCCCTTGTCGTGGTTGCGCTGCGCACGCGTCCGCTTCAGCAGCTCGCGGTTGCCTGAATGCGAATAGCTGTTGCTTCGCCTGTCGTTTTTCTGGCGCCGCCGGTTCGACATATCGGCCGACATTGACCGGTGTCTGTCTTCGTCATCGCCATCCTTCGAGAGTCGTGCTTTTTGCTCCAATGCTAGGAATTGAGAAACCTGCAAGCACGTGCACGTCGGACTCTTGAGCATCGCTGCGATCAAGCACGAGTTGTCGCCAAGTGTCGACGACAGTTTGCGGATCAGCAGCACTTCTGCCTCATTGAACGAGTGAGAAACAGAAGCTTTCACCACCACCGCCACCTCAGTATCTGCATTGGCAGATGGCTCTGTCGTAGTGCCATCAGCACCAACAGCAGCAGCTTCGTCGGGCTTCTGGCGCTTCTTCCAGCACGCTCCACTGCACGAGGCTTCCTTCGATAGCAGCGACTGGACTGCACTCATCACGGTATCCAAGTACGAGTCGTCCAAGTACTCGGAATCATCGACTGCTCTTGTCAGCTGCTTAAGCTGCCTCGCCTCGGCGCGTCTCTGACGCCGACGCTCCTTCTCCTGCATTGCTTCCTGGACCTTCAGACTCGCGCTTGCTAGAGTGGAGATTCGAGTTTGCGAGCGTCTTGAGCGGCGGCGGACAGCAGATTCGTCGTCGGATGCGCTCGCTGACGCATTTGCCTGCTTTTCATTCTCCATGCTTTCATCCTCGTCAGAGGAGCTGTCGTCCACCTCAATAACGCCAGCCGAGTATCTCTGACCAGCAGCGCTGGCAGCAACAGAGCCATCACCTTCGCCCTCGTTGTTCACTTCGACGACCTGGTGCTGATCACGCAGGGCCAGCCCCGCTTTGCGCACCACTGGGTTGATCGGATCGGTTCGTCGCAGAGGCGTCGGCTGCAAAATCCCGTGCTCATCGCAGTCGTAAGTGTAGCACCGTCGGCAGAACAGATCCCGAAACCATTCCATTGTATCGCTGTACACTTTCGTCTTTCGAAGTCCGCCGCCGCGAGGAAATCGTGTGTAGTTGGACTCAAAGAACGGGATAGGAGGTTTCAATCGATGCGTCAGACCCTGAAGCTCTGGTCGTGATTGCAAGAACCAGCACGAGCCACCCAGTGCACGCAGGTACTCTCGAATCTTCGCGGCACAAGCAGCGTTGTCTTCTTTTGAAGTGTCTGCCATGAGACTTTGCATCCCGGCCACTCGCCTCAGCACTTTGCGACCAGCGTCATCGTTCTTCTTGATCTCGCAGTAGTCGCTGTATGGCTGCGAGAATTTATCCGAGTGTTGCAGCGCTTCAAACACTTTCTTTGAGTCGCCGCACGCCAGTACCACGAACCGAAGCAAGTACTCCATCATCTCATCGTCCAACGCACTCGTCACAACGGATTTCAGCTCCAGTACCGAGCCTTTTTTGCTGCCAAGCACTTCAACGCGCTTGCTCTTGTCCATCGTGGTTGACGAATAGCGATTCGGGTCAATGTTCACACGAGTGTTCTCTCCCAAGTACGGAATGTAGCGGAGAATCGGATCGTCCGCGACGTGTACGTTCTTTTTCACGCCAACGTATGCCCAGGACTTGCGCATTGCAGGAATGTCGTCGTTCAGGTAAATCACAGTTTCCGGGTACACTGCTCGTTCGGTCAATGCTTCGCGGCTGATTTCGTACGCGCCATTAGCAGGAGTAGCACCATCGCCAACAGAGTCGGAACCCTCAGATGTGACGTTCGAAGCAAAGTACCGCACACTGCCAACCAGCGAGTTCAATTCTGGAGCTTGAAGGCGGCGATTCTCAAACAGGCGTCGCGCAGCAGTTCGTTCACTGTACGTGAGATCGAATGTCGAATGAGGAACTACGCAAGGAAAAGAATGCATGGAGTCAGTCAAAAATGTGAAATCATACGCGCGCGTTGCTGGTGCTCCCCTTGGTCAAGCAAACACCCTCCATTTCGACACTTACTGGCATAGCTCAGCGGATTGGATCGCATCCGCTGGTGTTCTTGGAGATACGTCTGTACATGTTCTCGCGCTCCTCGCAAAATGCTTTTCACTCGTCTCTCCTGGCACTCCGTGATGATTGGCAACGCTTCCGAGATGAGGTCTTGAACCTTTTCGTTCATATCGTCTTGGGTAATTGACTAGATATACGAAAGAAACACACACACCCAACGTACAATCAATCTCCTGTCAATCCATGCGTGCCGGCAATCATTCCACTGCTGAAATAACTCACATCGCCATTGAAAGTCGCCTCGGTGATCTTCTGCACTTGTCCAAACGAATCCAAGATCCGGGTTTTCGCTTCGAGCGTCCCCGTCGGGTCGAAATCTGTTAGCGGGCGGTCGAATTCTGTCCAGAGACGAAATCAGAATCATTAGATGCATGGAAACGTTTGGCAGGGTTGACATCGGCTTAGCACTTACCATCAGAATACGGCAGCGGGTACGTGGACTTGGGTGACAGAATGTTAGACGGAGCTCTTCCGAGGCGAATGCGGCGCCAAGCTGTCGTGTGCATCGCTGGGGCGGGCACAAAGCTTCGGTTCGAGTTCAGTGGTTTCAGACTTGTAG
>JAADVN010000921.1:0-12124 GCA_023335535.1 Globisporangium spinosum | reverse complement strand
GCTTCATTGTTGTTTGTTTTTTGTCGCCGATCTATTCAGCGCATGGAGCAAAGCAGCGGCTGTACATGCGCATGCCGCTTGTGGTGCTCATAACTACATGCGTTTGGCTGTCTGTCCGTTTTAAGAGTCGTCGTAGTGCTTCCTACCGTTCATCGGGTCGTTTTACCGCTTGCGCAGGACGCGTCAACAGTGCCGACACCAGCAGAAGATGCGTCCACAACCACGCGACAAAGTGCGGACCAGGCCGCGCCACTCGAGAAGGATGTGCAGCAGCGGATGCCTCGTCGCCTGATGCAAGCTGCCGCTCCGTCGATGCCGTCGCCGCGGGATCCATTTATGTTTGGTGAGTCGCGCTGCTAATCGTCGCCAACGAAATGTGAGAATCGCGCATGTGTTTTACTAACAAGTACTATCGGATCGGTGCTATTTTGTAGATAACCATCTTGTGGGGGAAGTGAGGGTTCAAAGCCATCCAGTCTACGGCTCAGCATCGCTTTCCATTCGGTCAGGGAGGACGTATCGCCTCATCACGTTCGTTGGCACGGAGGGTGTGCCAATAACAGCAACCCGAGTCCCCACCAAAACTGACGTCCGGTAATTGACGAGTATCTACTGACGAAATGATTGAGTTCGCACGTTGCTTGTCGAATTCACATACTAACAAAGAATGATGTGGTCTCATTGTATTCATAGGAAACTCGTCAATGTCGGCGACGTGGTGTTCTTCAACCAAATGGACGCGAGGACAGTCGTTGGTGTGAGCAGCACTGATATTTGGATCGACCAAGGCTTGCAACACCCACTCACGGGAAGCGAGAGCGTCGAGATCCGAAAGAACCTACTGTCGATTACAGAAGACACGTCGCTGCAAGGAGTGATCAACTCTCGTGGGTTTCGACTGCATTCGCGTGACGACACTGTTGAGGCGTCTGCTCCGCACAGGTCGATGCAAATCCGCCATTTTGCTGACACCAGTGGTGGGCAAGCTCGCATGCTGCCTGGCAACGTGTCGGTCGAGCATGGCAGTGATTCCGTGCAAACACTAGTGGATTTGTCTGCCGAACTTGCCGCGAGCCAGTTCATACGCCTTGCTGGAGCCTCGTACTTGATTGACCACTCACACGCGATCGATTCCAGCCATTTCCTCATTGATCGCCCATTTGCTGGTCCAACGTACGACGATCTGCCAATCCGAGTCGATGGAATCGGCACGGGGATACTTCTGCACGTGAAGCGAACATCGGATGTTCAAGCTGGCGCGAGCATCGACGTCATTGCGACCAAAGTGGGTGGCGTCAACTCGACTGACTTGGTCATTTCTACGCTTGACAACGGGATACCAAGTGGTCGAGTGAAAATCGATCATGTCGGCATCCAGCTTCTTGGAGGTACAACTAAGCTGTCGTCAGAAGTTGACGAGATCGCCATTAAATCGGCAAAGGATCTCTCGCTGTTTGCAGGTGACCAAAACAACAAGCCTGGCTCCGACGCGGTCATCCGCTCTGGAGATTCAAACTACCTATGTGGCGGTGGCATAGCCATGCAAACAGGAACGAGCAACCACTTGTCTTCAGGAGACCTGCGACTGGGCCCATCCGACGTCGATGCAGACAGCGCAAGTTCAGGTCTTATTCAAGTCCAAACTGGCACAGGAAGAAACGGGTCTTCAGGCGACGTCAACATTGCATCTGGTGATGCCATGGCGGGAATCTCGGACACAGTTCGTCTAAATTCCGGTTCAGCAAGTGGGGGGGAAGTCTGGTGACTTACTCTTCGACACATCCTCATCAGAAGGCGGGACAAGCGGCTCTGGGAATATTTTGGTTGGTTCCGGTAATGTCGGAGCAGGCAGTCGGATCCACCTCGCTGCTGGCGCTACTACCGCTCCTGGAGCTGCTGGAGGGGCTGTATCTGTCGTTGGAGGCTCAAGTCCTGATACTGGTGGGGATATTCAGCTTGCTGCTGGCGTAGGAGATAGTGTCCGCGGAGGTGCAGTTCAGATCACCAGTGGCACTGGGGTAGAAGGCGCAAGTGGAGATGTGCTAGTGAGCACCGCGCTGTCCGGCGCCTTCAGCTCGAGCGGATCGATATCGTTATCAACTGACATATCGAACAGCAAAGACTCTGGCGGGATAAATCTTGCAACGTCTGAAGCCACCGAAGGAAACGTCGGATCGGTCGCTGTCGTAGCAGGCATTGGCGGTGCTACTCATGGCGCAGCTATCTCCCTGACTGCAGGAAGCAGCACTCATCCTGATGAAGTCGGTGGCGTGGTGATGCTGAAAGACGGTGACGGAAGCCACCTTGGGGGGGCGATATTGAAGCTTTCGATGGATCAGCTGGAGACACCCAAGGTAGAAATGTTCGAATTCAGAACGGGTCCGGTTCTACAGCAAGTAGTCGAGATGTATTGATTTCGACCGCTTCATCTGGCGCAAAGCAAACGAGTGGTGAGTCGTTGCTGTCTACAGGATCTTCCCTTGGAGGTGACTCCGGCGAGATTTTCATCCTGACTTCACCTGCTGTCGGCGGCAAGAGCGGGTCTATCACGCTCGATGTTGGACCAGGAGATGCTGAATTGGCCGGATCGATCTTTTTGAGTGCGGAGCAAAGCACTCATACAAGTGGATCGGGGGGAAATACGTCGCTCGTCAGCGGTTTGGGCACCATGCACGGCGGGGGCGTGATCATCTCAGGAGGCAAAGGAACTCAAGTGCGCGGCGGAGATATCAATATTTCGAGCGGTACTGGCGAGACGGCTTCCAGCGGAGATGTCACTATTTCAAGTGCTTCATCAGGTATCGATCAAGTCAGTGGCAACTTGTTTTTTTTTACTGGTGCTGCACGTGGAGGTGACTCGGGCACCGTTACAATCAACACTGGACCTTCTACGAACGGAAAAGGCGGAGCGATCGTCATGGAAGTCGAATCGGGTGATGTACCTGAAGGAGGTGTTGTGCGCATAACTGCAGGGTTGAGCACGAATGCTGCGGGTGTCGGTGGCGCGGTATCGATTGCAGGTGGTTAAGGCTCTGACAAAGGGGCCATTTGTTCGTGACTGGTGGCGCATCAAGCAGTGGTTTCGGCGGCAGCATCAACCTGCAAAGCGGTGGTGGAGATGCTGCTTCAAGCGGGAATGTCGCTATTTTAACAGCAGAATCCGGAACGAGTCAAATCAGTGGCTCAATTTCAGTTCGCTCGGGAAATTCAAGCAACGGTGACTCCGACGTTATTACGATAAGAACGTCCTCGGCAGTGAATGGAAAGGGCGGATCAATTACATTAGCGGTCGGCCCTGGTGACGACATCGTCGGCGGCAAAGTCGCTATTAGCGCTGGCGACTCGACTGCTGCTTCTGGTGTCGGTGGAAGCATTGTGGCCAATGACGCAACAGGGATGTCCGGCAGCAACGTTCAGATCTCCGGAGGTACTAGGATCGGTCCGCTTGGAGGAAACGTGATCCTTTCCAGTGGAAGCGGCTCTACTGCAAGCAGTGGTGATGTGTCGATATCAACGGCAGATTCTGGATCGTCGCAATCAAGCGGAGATTTGCAACTATGGACTGGAGAATCAAAACTAGGGGACTCTGGCAGTATTTCCATTTCGGCGTACGATGCAACGAGCGGCAAAGGCGATCAAATCGATATCGCCGTCGGCTCTGCAGATGTATTAGAAGGTGGAGCTGTGCACATTTCTTCAGGGAATAGTACCGCTTCGAGTGGTGTCGGTGGCTCGATCACAATGTCCGGTGGAAATGCGCCAGGTCGTGGAGGTGCAGTTCAACTTCATGGAGGTGTCAACTCTGAGGGAACAGGTGGCGACATCGTACTTCGCAGTGGAACCGGTCCAGATGTGACAAGTGGTGACGTCTTTATTTCATCAGCGGGATTCGGTGCAGACCAAATGAGTGGAAATGTCGCGATATCTTTAGGTGTGTCGAAGGGAGATCATCCGGAAATTTCAGCATCGGAACGTCAGGCGCCACGAATGGTCATGGTGGATCAATTTTAATCAGTGTTGGAACCGGAGACAGCACTTCTGGGAGCTCAGTCGGTGTCATCGCTGGTGCAGCTGACAACCCTGCTGGGGTTGGTGGCAGCGTATCGGTGATCGGCGGAGCTGGACCGAAAACAGGAGGAAGACTCGTGATCCAAGGCGGCGAAAGTGATACCACTTATGGAGGAAGTGTTCACATCGAGAGTGGAACTGGACCTTCTGCAACGAGTGGAGACGTGTTGATCGGATCTGCGGCGTCTAGGGCAAGTAAGACCAGCGGCTCTGTGACTCTCTCGTCTGGTGGATCTAGCAATGGTGATTCAGGCAGTATTTCGGTTTCATCGTCTGAAACCGCGTTCGGAAAGAGTGGTTCGGTTTCGGTCACCGTCGGAACCGGAGATAATCAAGGCAGCGGAGAACTTCAGTTGCGCGGAGGCAACAATACTCATCCTGATGGAGTTGGAAGAATCGTCTCGATATCTGGAGGAATAGGAACTTCGATTGGCGGCGATGTTTCCGTAGATGCTGGTAGTAGAGGTGATTCAGGTGGCAATATCCACATATCCAGTGGGAGCGGACCTCGAGCGGACAGTGGAGAAATCAAGCTTGCAACCGCTTCTTCTGGTCCATCACAAAACAGTGGATCACTCATCCTGTCAACTGGCATCGCGAGTGGGGGCGAGTCTGGTGCTATTATTCTGCAAACCTCGAATGTGACTGGCGGTGAAGGCGGCTCCGTATCCATCAACGTTGGGGTGGGTAATGCCGTGGATGGCGGCGCAATAGCTTTATCAGCGGGAAATTCGAGTCACAGCTCCGGCTCTGGTGGAGCGACCTCAGCTAGCGCAGGTTCAGGTGCAAACGAAGGTGGAAACGTAACTCTGGCAGCTGGTAGTAGCTACATTGGCTCGGGAGGAAGCGTGAAGATATCATCCGGAAGTGGAACCGACCAAAGCAGCGGCAGTATCATAGTTTCAACAGCATCGTCGGTTTCCACAGGATCAATCGTGCTGCCGTCTGGAGAATCAAGTGGTGGAGCTTCTGGCTCGGTGTCAGTCTTTACGTCGAACTCAACGAACGGCCAGAACGGATCTATCAGCATTGGTGTAGGTACAGGAGATGCTCTAGGAGGAGGGAAAGTCGACATCGTAGGCGGTGGTAGCAGCGCGAATGTAGACGGCACCGGAGGCTCCATTTCAATGACCGGCGGATCAGGCACGGGGTTCGGTGGCAGCGTGACTGTTTCTGGAGGTGTCGGAACGAGTACAGCGGAAGGAAGTGTCGTCGTCACGAGCGGCAGTGGTTCGACTACCAAGAGCGGACGCGTCGATATATCCAGTGCAGATTCAGGAGACAGTCAAGTGAGCGGCGACGTGGCAGTATCTTCTGGTACATCTACTGATGGCGACTCTGATAGACTGTCGTTGCAGTTATCAAATGCTGTAGGTAGCCGAACAGGTTCAATCACGCTGAGTGTGGGATCTGGTGACGCGGCAGTCGGAGGCGCGCTGTTCGCGAGCGGCGGCAACAGTCCAGTTCCCGCACCCTTGTTGCCACAACCGTGTTGGTTATGTAGCATGCAGCTAATATATGATGACTGTACCCTCTATTCGCTTGATAAATACGAGCACACTACCCAGCGCTCACTATATGGCACTGCAGTGGATTAAGCCTTTTTGCTTGCAGGACTCACTTTCGCAATGATGTGTAAATGAGAACCCTGCTTTACCGTTTTTCTTCAGTTCTGGTGTTTCCACGGGCGGCGACTCTGGCGGTATTACGTTTAATACCTTCAGTTCCGTTGGGGAAAAGCTGGTTTTATTTCCCTTCAAGTTGGAAGTGGAGACGTGTCGGAGGGCGGCTCGCTGCGCATCACGAGCGGAAGCAGTACCAACACCGACGGAGTTGGTGGACTTCTCAGTCTACTGGGCGGAGAAGGCACCAAAGTGGGCGGCTTGGTGGATATTCGTGGCGGAGCAGGAAATAAAGAAAGGGCGGAAACGTTCAAATTACGAGTGGCGGAAGTGTTTCGTCCACCAGTGGTAACATTCTGATCGGAACTGCGACGTCAGGAACTGACCAAACTAGCGAATTGGTGAGTATCTTTTCCGGGATATCGACTGGTGGTGATTCAGGAGGCATCAATATCACCACATCTGATGCGACGTTGGGCAAGGCAGGGTCGATTGTCTTGTCGGTCGGATCTGGAGACGCGATCGAAGGCGGTGCTGTCAGCATCACAGCTGGGTCAACCACCAGCTCGTCCGGAGGCAAGGTCTCTCTTCTCGGTGGCGCGGGAAGCGAGACAGGCGCTGTCGAGACTACTGGCGGCAATGGAACAACTTCTCGTGGTGGCGACGTTACGGTCATGAGTGGTGCAAGCGACACAGGAGTTAGCGGAAACGTCTTGATTGGGACAGCGAATTCCGGCGCCAGTCAGACCAGCGGAACCTTAACCTTGTCAACTGGCGAGGCGCTAGGAGGCGACTCGAGTGAGATTTTCATCACAACCTCGGATGCAGCCGGTGGCAAAGCGGGCTGGATTAGTATTGCCGTCGGTAGTGGTGACGTCGCTGACGGTAGAGTGGTGAGTATCCTTGGAGGGACGACTACCTACGAGACTGGAACCGGAGGATCTGCAATTCTCACGGGAGGTGAAGGCGCATCTGGTGGTGATGTCGTCATCACAGGAGGATCAGCCACAAACTCCACGGGAGGAACAGTGTTGATCACGAGTGGTGGAAGCAGTGGGGGAGGTAGTGCACGAGTGCTCATACAATCCGGATCGGCTGCGAATTTCGACACCGGGTCAGTCCAGCTAGCCTCGGGCGACTCGACTGGCACGGAAACAGTGGAGAAATTTCGTTCACGACTGGAAACGCTGCTGCAGTGACAGCTGGCTCGTTCAGAGTCTCTGTTGGTGAATCGAAGGCGACTGGGAGCACTAGGGGTGATATCCTGCTCCATGCAGGGCTAAATGACGTCGGCACTGGAGGAGCGATTGTCATGACGCCGGGACTCGGTGAAACAGACTCGGTACACGGCTCCTTCCGTATCGAATACGACAGCAGCGCCCCTATTCTGTCCGCCTCAAACAGCAAAGCAGCAATCGACAATACGCAATACGTGAGCATCAACTCGCTGGCTGTGCTCGACCTCAAGGCGACATCCGATCTCTCTATTACGGGCAACTCGATCAGTGTCCTTGGCGGTCCGTTCATTGTCGACTCGAATGACGTCACCGTGAGCTACGACGGGTCTGCGACGCTGCAAGTGGTCGCGACAACCGGCGACGTGAGCTTCCAGGGTGACTTGAACGTGAAAAAAGACAGCGCGGTGATTCTGCACAAAGGTGAATCCCTCACGCTTACAACCCCGAGTCTGGTGATTCCTGGCGCAAGCACCGCCTCCACTGGCGCAGATGTGAGCTTTTCCGGCGCACAAGTTGGCTTCTCAGGGGCGAACGTAACTTTGTCCGGCGCGAAGGTGGATTTCTCGGGCACTGCTGTCGATTTCTCGTCGACAACGGTAGTCAACTTTAAAGGCGACGTCATTTTGTCCGGCACTTCGGTGGGCTTTACTACATCGAAAGTGATTTTCTCCGGTTCGGCACAGCTCCAACTACGTTCACGTCGTGCAAAGCGGGCGAGATCCACTTTGGCAGCGCCAACATTTGCATTTGCGCTGAAGATGACAAATGGCGTTTTGTCGTCACGAGCGAGTTGCTCGACCCAGTGGCTTCGTGAAAGCGTAGATAAGAGGAAAACACGGACAGTTAGTTGGCTATTGCTGCATCTGGATAATGAACAACAAAATACACAGCACTTACATGTTTTTCAGCTTGAAGTGCAGACCTGCCTGGACCTCTGCTTACCCAAGACCGACCGCGGATTGCACGATCGTGAGAGCTCAAGTGAAGGTACTGCTGCTGAAGGCGCTTCTTTGGCGATGCTGGTGGCGGAAGAAGCTGGCGCAGCGAACAACACAAGAATAGAAAAGGCTCGATTGATCGGTGGTTACGGCTGAAGAGCTTTTATTGATACAGGGATTTACATCTCATCGTGTAAATCGTGTTTGTGTGCTGTCTCCACCTTGGGCAATGGGCTCTGTCCCGCTTCATCCAGCGAGATCAGAATAGATAATTTGTTGTTGTTGATCGGGTTGTCGTCAACTCCAAACTTCCAGCTGAGCCTGCATCTAGCTCTGGTTAGCGAACGCAGCGACGTGACGCGCAGATTCGACCGACGCTGCGCTGTAGCAGCATGGCTGCGGCGCTGGCTTCAACGGCAGCTCTGGTGTCGCGCTGTGCACGAGCTGCTTCACCAGCGTTGGCCCCGTCGCGTGGGCGTTCTCCTTCAACACCACGAGACCGCGAGGAAGATCGATGGACTCGTCGATCTTCTGCATTGCTTCGAACACAAGCGGGAGGCGCACCCAGTGAGGAGGATACTTGAATCGTGCCACGTCCAGCAAAAGCACCATGTCGTTCTCTTCGTGGTACCCTCCGATTGGGGAAAAGTGGCCGTCACCAGTCTGACCGAGCACCTTGCGGCTGTAGTTGAGCACGACGATCTCGTTGTTCGTCGAGCAGCTGTGCTTCACGATCGAGCGGAACTCGTCCAACGACAGGTTGCTGTCAGCGCGCATGTCGTCGGTCAGCACCCCGTTGCAGCGAGCGAGACAGATGAACTCGGACAAACTGATTCCCTTCTCCTTCGCGACACTCAGCGAGGTGCAGCAGTCGAAGAGCTCCTCGCTGAACCAACGCCACGGGCCCTTCCAAAGACGACCAGGATCGATTTGGAGCGCATTCAAGCACATCGCCAGCGTGGCAAGACCACAGAAAGCCGGCTCTGCCTGCGTGATAAACTGCTCCGCGAGTGGGAAGTAGATCTGCATGTAGTTGTTCGCGCTGTTGATCGCCTGGGTAAACAGCTTTCTGCCCTCGGGACTGGAAAACGCGATACAGTCTTGAGGCAAGTGGCGGCGGTGGAACGACGACTCGTAGGAAATGGACTTGCTGCGGCCATGTGGGTGCATAGGGTTTGAGTTCGTTACCATAACCGATGTTGATGGGCTGTTGGTTGCCACACTCATCTCCAACATCGCAGACTCGTCGATCTGGTTCGATGAGATCACTTGAACTCGTGCCGCTGCTGCTTTCGCCAGAGCCTCGGCTTCCTGCTGCTCCTTCAGGCGCTTGGTCTTGCACCCGCACTCCATATCCATCGGCAACTCGCACTCCTTTTCCTCTTCCTTCACTCGCTGGTGCTTCTTGACCTTGACTGCGCTAGAAGAAGAGCCTCCGCTGCTGCTGCTACTGCTGCTGCTACTGGTTTTCTTGACACGCGGATGCGCATGCACAAGGCGCGACTTGTTCTTGTGCTGCTGGTGCTGCGTTCGCGGTTGGCTCGCGGTGCGTGCGCGAGAGTCTGCGACGTGCGCGAACGGCGAGCGGCGGTGGTGGTGCAGCAAGTTGAACGGCGACTGAAGCTGCTGCTGCTGCTTCTGGTGCTGCTCCTGGAAGTGCGCGGCAAGGCTCGACACAAACGCGAGGTCGGCCGCACTGGCTGAGACACTGAGCCCCGCGCTGACTGCTGCGGCGGACGATGCCGCGGAAAGGCGCGCGGCGGACGCGGCGATGCTCGTGCTGTTGTTGCGCGTGGTGGTCGCTCGCGAGGGTTCCTGTGCGGAAATGCGGCTCTGCAGCAACAGCACAGGCGAGGACGACGAAGACGCGCCACCCGCGCCGCCTGTGGCGCCCAGACACGCGTGCGAGCTGCTGCTCAACGCGCAGCGGCAGCGGATCAACTCGCGACTTCGTGCCAGCATGTCTATGTGGTGTGGCTTTGCCTTTCTTGAGGCTGGCGAACGTGCTTGAGCGGGTTATTAATATTCCTGGCGAATCTCGATGGACGGACAAGGCGCGCTCTGGTCTTGAAGCGCGCGTTCTGCTGCTGACGAGATAAGAGCAAATGGCCTTGAGCTGTGGACTGCGGGTGGGAGTGAGTCCGTTGCGCAAATGGCGATCTCGTGCGGGCTGTGACAGCGAGAGAGTGATTCTGAGGTGGATGGACGGACGGACTGACGCATTTGATGGCACAGGCCTCTGTCTGGCTGCTGACCACATGCTCACGAGCGCGCACTTTTGACGAGGAGGAGCGCTCCAGGCCCAGAATTTGCTTTCTCCAGGGCTGGAAAATACGGAGGAGCGAGGAATAAGAGCATGGATTACTGGTTTTTAAGCGCACGTTAATGTTTTATTCGCTATAGTTATTGTGTGGATATGTGGTTTTATGTGTGACAAGGAGTCAATTTAGTGAAGTGGATCCGCCATAAACTCCGGTGACCGTCATTCTGTACAGTATACGTTTCCCAAGTATCCCCGTAAGTTCCCGAATCCCGAATCTGGATAAAATAGTGGTTTTGCGCAATTGGGGAGGCGCGTGCCTCTCGCGTATCAAAGCGTGAGGCAGACCCTCTCTACCCAATCAAACGCATTCCCCTGTATTCGGACCTTCTGATTGGCTATAACAGCTTAATGACCGCGTGGCTGTTTCGCTTTTTCGATACAAAAAATAAGCTGGTTTTTTAAATATCAGGAAGAAACAAAGCGTGTGCGCGTGCTCACGGTGGCTCAGGTGTGTGAGCGAGAGACGAGAAGAAAGAAGAGAGAGCGATCATGATCATGAAAGGACAAACTGCAACGCCTCGTTCTCTCGCGTGAAGCGGAGGCGCGCGCGGGGCACACGCCATGCACCGTCTCTGCACGCCTGCCACGCGCTCTCTTTCTTCATCATCTCATCTGGTCGCTGTTCCATGATTTGTTTGCTTCGTTCGTTCATTCCCACCTTTGGCTGCTTTTGACCCATCTGGACAACAGAGCGTGAACGAGTGAGAAAGGCATACAAGGTGCTTGCTCGATTGATTGATTATTATTATTCGCGTTTGAGTTTGTGCGTGTTTGGTGTTTAGTGATGCTTTTTGTATGGGAAAGTGTGAGCTTCTGGTCGAATTCAGGTGGTCCACATGAAAGATCGCGCCGTTTTGAATCTCTTCCATCTCCTTGTCGCTGTTGCAAGATGATTGACAAGCAGACACCACAGGAGGAGGATCCGCCATCGCTAATGGGTGCAAGGCGATCGAGTGCGCGCAGAGCACCACAAAACGCAGCGCACGACAGCACAACGAAGCGGATGAAGCTTCCGCCAGTGTATGAAAGATGGCGCCGTGTTCTACTGGTGACGATTGTGATGCTGATGATGACCGTGGCGACAGGCTGGATGCTCTCGTCACTGCCACTGCCACTGCTGCTGTTGCTGCTGCTTGGTGAAGATTCGCTGGCCGTCATAACAGTGCTGACGCTACGTCGTCGGCTCTGCTCGGTCATCATGGTCTTCGTCCGCCTTCGCTTCCTCCAGTGCTTGAAGAAGGAGGGGAGACTGCCTCGCAACATGACGACTCGACGTCCGCGCTGGAGATCACATTTCCAACGAACCACTCGTGGTGGCAGGTGTCAATCAACCATCGAGTGCTGTAGACCCTGCCGATATACTTCTCGATGCACCTGCACTTCCAGATCCCTCGCGATGGCCATTTGCTGGTGACTGGAGCGAAGCTTCCGCAAGAGGGGCTCCGCTACTCCGACGCCGACTCGAACTTTGTGCTGATGGACCTTGAGCCCGGGAGCCACTTCTCCACGTTCGCGCTACAGACCTGGGAGCATCGGCTGGTACCTGGGAGCTCAAACATTCTGCGCATCGAGATTGTGGTACCGCAGCATTTCCATCGACAACGGCGGTACGTTTTGCAGGAGGCAAACAGAAAGCCGGTGGTTCTCGTGAATTTGTCAGGCTCTAACTCCAGAAGCGAGCGCGAGTAGAAGATAGACCAACAGCTTGATTCTCACTCAATTGCGGATCAAGAGTCGCCCCACGGACAAGCCTGAATTCCTGTCTGTTACGTTGGTACCATGTCCGGAACAATCGATGGGCAGAAGAAGATGTGACTGCAAGTGATGAAAGCGCTCAGTCGCTCCCGTGAGAAATCCGACTCGAATGCTGCTCTTTACCCTGGGTTTGACTTTCAAATGAAGTCGTTTGAAGGTTTCCAAGGCAAGACTCCGATG
>JAADVN010000920.1:0-12134 GCA_023335535.1 Globisporangium spinosum | reverse complement strand
TCGAGAGCTTCCCATAAGAAGACGAATGGCTATGGTGCTCGCTAGCTACTGCATCGCCCGAGCCGCCGCCACACGCCGAGCCCATCGTGAACGACGAGTACGGCATCGACGGCCCTTCGTTCTGCGTCGACGTCACAGGCACCGAGTACTTCGTACCCATTACGCTGGCGACGGTGATTGAATTGAATGGCTGAGCTGGCGATGAGGTGAGAAGCGCGATAGGCAATGGAGATATGAAGATAAGAGAGAGAGAGATCAGTAATGATGCGTTGATGCGTCCTCTCATCACATGAACGAATGATACAAAGCGAAGCCTATCTAATGATAGATACATTTTTGGCTGTAACCTTTCAGGTCGGTCAGGATCCTTTTAGCCAATGATATGGCGCTATGGTTAATAGCAGAGTCATTTCAGCCAATTATTTCTGCATAAAGCATTTGAACTCTTCTACATACCTGTATAATATGCGTAGCCTCTTTTTTTTACTTGATATATAATTATTATTCTTCATGTCAGCTGGTTCATAAATCAAATAAACAGATACCTGATAAACGAGGTGTAGTGGCACAAAATGCAATGCGCTGAATTTGCATTCATCAGCCAATATGACCAAGCCAAAGAGTGCAGCAGAGAAGGCAGAGAAGGCAGCCGAGAGCGCGTCCACGCCAACGAGCGCTGCCACCTTTGCAGACGCAAGCAGTAGCAGTACCAGCGCCACTCCTGTCGCAGCACCTGCGAAGAAGAAGAGCACACCGAAAGCGCGCAAGCGGAAGGCGAGCGACGCTGGCGTCACTTCAAAAACCGGCGCGTCCCCCGCCAAGAAGAGCACAACAAGCGACTCGAGCGCAAGCGGGGGCGCTGCGGGGGCCGGTGGTGCCAACGCAGGAACTGCAGGAGCGTCTGGTGCTGGCGCTGCGGGTGGAGCAGCTGGCGCAGGGGCTACAGGAAGCGCCGATGGCCTCGTGAAGCCGTTTGTGAAGGGCGAGCTCGTCGAAAGCAGTGCGTCCAGCGCATACACGAATAGAGAAGGAAAGACGTGTCCATACTGATGCTGCTCTGTGGATATGCTGTTATGGTCAATGTGTGAAACAGTCAAGCACATGATGTTTGGCTTTGGAGACGAAGCCGAGCCGCTGGACGAGACCGCGGAGCTCATGGAGGACCTCGTCGTCGAGTACGTGCACGCCATGGTACGTCCCCATTGCACATCCTTAGCTATGCGGCTTGGTCGCGTTGCCAATGCTAACCCATGGTTTCTGACAGACAAAGAAAGCGATGGACCTGTCGCTGATCAAGGGCAAACTGGACACCGAGTGCTTCATTTTCCTCATCCGCAAGGACCCCGAGCGCTACGAGCGCATCGCGGAGCTGCTGCGCGCGAATGACGAGCTGCGCGCCGTGCTCAACAGCGGGTTTGACCCGAGCGATGAGAAGATGTATTAGCGAGAAATGGATCCTTTTCCACAGCTGTACTCATTCCTTACCAGCCGTCACAGGCGTCCACTTGATTCTTTGCTTTGCGTCAACCATTGTATCACACGTAGATCGCATACCACACACACATCAAGAGTGTGGTCATCATTGTGGCTGTGCGAAGCTTTGCTCCCATCCTCATCTCATCAGCCCGAACTTCGCGATAAGGCTCTCAAAAAAAATTCAATTCAAAGCTGCAATTTGAGAATCACTTGATGACCTGACGCTGCATGTCAATCAAACATTAAATTGAACATTTCTACCTCTGAGAATCAATGAGCAAAAGCAAGCGAGCAATCCAACTGAAACAACTGGCCCCTCGTCTGACTCGATTTTGTATGTTGATGTCCCAGTGGTACTCCCTCTACAAATGAATATTAACCCATCACGAGCCTGAAAAATGGAGAAACACAATCTCAAATGTGAAGAGATTGTTTGGGCGTGCAGATAGAATAGAGGTCCAAAATATGGTCTTCTAATCGTGGAAGCAAGCAGGAAGCCTAATGTTATTGACTGTGAACTGTGAGGCGACTGTGAATGAGACCCAGCGGCTTGTTCGCAAAATTGAGCTATTCGCGCGTCTCTCTCGCTCTCTATTTGCGTGACCACCACCGCCAGGACCAGGTGCCGGAGTAGCTGCTAGACGAAGGAAGAAGGTCCGCCTTAGTCAGCGAGCGAGTACGCGAGCGAGCGGCCGCGCCATGTACTTTGACGAGCAGGACGTGGTCGGCGAGAGCTGCGGCACGCAGCTGGACGTGGATATGATGATGGCGCCATTGGCAGCCTCTCTGCCGTCGTTTACGATTGTGCCGCGACCGAGCTTCCTCATGCCGCTGCCGGGTGTTGCTGCTTCTCGTATCGACAATCCGACGACGACGACTGAACGGGAGGACGAGGAGGTAGAGGAGGCGCTCGAGAAAGATGACGACGAAGAAAGCGATGCGATGAGCTCACTCCGAAAGCTTCTGCGGCGGGGCGACCCGAATGAGGAAGGTGCAGCAGAACCAGAGAGCCCCACGGCGCGAATGGCGCAGATGGACGCCGAGTCGCTTGCAGCGCTATCGATCGTTGTACCGCCGAGCCAACAGGACGCGGAGGCCGCCGGTTTGAATGCGAACGCGATGCAGAGACTGCATCTGCAGACCCCGCGCAAGGACGACGGCGACGCTGACGACACGCACACGGATTACGATAGCTTTGTCGGAGAGACCCCAGGCACGGCTGTGTCCAAGAAAGAGCGAAGAAATGGCAACGGCAACAACAAGCGGCCGCGCTCGAGTGCGTCGTCGCCAGCGTCGTCGTCGACGTCTTCGTCATCGACGTGCGCGTCTGCGGTGGTGCTCGCGAGGAAGCGCGCGCTGAAGGAAAGCTGGCGGGATCGGCAGATGACGGTGGTGCCGCAGCAGGAGAACAGCCCCGTGTTTGACGACGAGGACGACGAGCAAGCGCCGCGGATCACTTCGTTTGTCGAATACGTGAGTCATCGGGATATTTGCTACTCGCCTACGTCATTTATTTATCTTTGCTAATATCTCAAAACTGTTGTGTTTTTGTGCTTAGCATGCCGCGGATATTGACAACCTGGTCATCGCGCCGAGTCAGGACTATTTCGACGATGCGTACGACGCAGAAGGAGAGAACGAAGACGAAGACCAAGTGAAAGCGGAGGAGGAGGAGGAGGACAGTGCGAATCAGAGCACGGAGCAGCAGCAGATGTGTGGATTCGTGGACTTTCGAGACCGTAAGAAATTGCTCCTGTTTGCTTGCATGTTTGCTGGAACTAGCCTGGGTTTTCTAATTGTTTTTATGTGTGCTTTTGCTTCTTGACAGTCACACAGTTGAACGAAGAGTGTTCGGAAGTGTTTGATGGTGAGTATCGTTTGCGGGTAGTGGTGAGCTGTGCTAAATTGTCTCCCTCGCGCGTGCTGACCATGACATTGCTGTTGTTGTCGATGATTCTTGCAGACGTTATTTATGCCCCCAAGCCTGTGCAACTTCCACCATCGTCAATGATGGCACCGATCCGAGAAGATGTAAGTGACGTTAATAACAAATTTCTAATCCTCCGTGTATGAAAATTGCAAAAGTAATCGCACGCTGACAAACGTGATGCTTGGCTGTGTGTGAATGAAGGATCGTCGCTCACGATCGCACTCGCCGCCTCGAAGCGCTGCTGCAGAGCCATTGAAATCCGAGTCCGCTGCTGTGGAAATGAAAAAGGTAAGCATGCATGTTTGTGGTTGCTTTTGCTCGCTCATCGATAATGTTGTGTTGAGGCAGATCTGACAGATTTGAACGCTTTTTCGTGTAACAGGAGAATATTAACAGTCAAGCGGATAAAGAGGAGCGTGATGCCAACAGTGACAGCGAGTCTTCGCTCAGTGGTAAGCTCGATCGCTGATGTTTCATGCGGTTTTGATGAGATATGACATGGATGCTATAATGACGCGTTCTTGGCTGGCTGCTGTACATTGTTTATGTTGTCCGCAGATGGTTTCGATATCCCCCCAATGACCAAAAACAATGAGGCGGCAATACCAAAGTGCCCTGAGCCTCAGCTTCAGCCTCACGCTCCTCCTCTTCCTTTCCCCTATCAGTCTCAGCAGCAGTGCAAGGGGCAGTGGAATCAGCGACGGTCCGTGAAGCGCGATTGCACGTTCATTGAAACCCAATGCGCTTCTCCAGTGTTTGAAGATGACGAGGATTTCGAGGACGACGGGTTGCCACTGTCACCACGTACTGGCAAGTGCCAGCGCGCTCTCGCGACTCCGCGGATAGAAGAGCTCAAGGCGGACTACATCGATTCCAGCAGCGACGATTTTGAAGAGTTCTCCATGAAGCCCGACGATATTACCACTACACTGACCACCACACGTTCCTACAACGCTACTGGTTCACCAGCAACAGCTTCTGCGGCAAGAAACCCGTTGCGGTTCCAGCCGAGGTTGCTCAAGAAGCGCCGGAAAGCGCGGGAGCTGGGCCTGGAGCCGTTCTTCCGGTCCCGCCCGTGCACATGATTGCAATGTGCGGCTGGTGCTGGTTGTGTGTGTTTGGGTGGCGCGGTTGCGATGCGATCATCATTGTCGTGGAGTAGAATCAGCAGTAGTTGGTAGTCATATTAGCAACATGATAGAGAGAGAGAGAGAGCACACGCAGTGGACATGCATAGATGAATGTGCATGGAGACTAGTTCGCTCTCCCGCGAAAGAAATCAACCCATCATGGCTGGCTCATTCATCCATCTTCACACAAAGCTCAGAGCTCCCTCCGATCCCGAACGAACCTCAAATACATAGCAGCCATAAAAAGCGCGCGAAACCAGGACGCGAGGGCGGGAAAAGCGCAATCGCACTTAGTCGGATTCCTCTGTTCACATACAAATTCCAAGTCAGTTTGCGCGCGCACTTGAACAAGTGGCGTGACTTACGTGGTCACAGGAAGCGCCAAAAGAGCCAAGAAAGACCTCCCAAACAAACCAAACGCAAGGCAAGCACACAAGAGCGAACGAAGCGAGCGAACGAGCGAGCGAGAGCAGAAGAGCTTTTCTTTTTCTCCCCCTTCCTCCGCCCCTCGCATTCCCGCAACAGACAGCGACGCACCACACAAGACACAAGACAAGCCCCGACACGCACAGACAGACACTCAGATGGCGTACGTGACGTTGACGAACATCACGGTGCTGGACAACCCGACGGCGTTCACCAACCCGTTCCAGTTCGAGGTCACGTTCGAGTGCGCGCACGCGCTGGAAGATGGTACGTCTAATCGCCGCTGCATGGCTTTGTTGTGATTGCTCTGTGTCCTTGCTTGCATGTATGCAGATGACGAATGTGCACATGCGCACCTGCTTGCTCTTGCATGTGTGTTGGCATGAGCTGCGCTTTCATTGTGCGCAATGCTACCGAGTGAAAGAAATGCTAACTAACGATTTGCCGCTTGCTGTTGTGCGTCTTCGCTAAAAAGCAGACTTGGAGTGGAAGATCACGTACGTAGGCAGCGCGGAAGACGAGAGCCGCGACCAGATCCTCGAGGAAGTGCTCGTCGGCCCCGTGCCTGTGGGCACGAACAAGTTCGTGTTCCAGTCGGACCCCCCAAACCCGGACCTCATCCCGGACGAAGACAAGGTCGGCGTAACCGTCGTGCTCGTGACCTGCTCCTACCGCAGCCGCGAGTTCGTGCGCGTGGGCTACTACGTGAACAACGACTACGCGGACCCGTTCCTGCTCGAGAACCCGCCGAGCCGCGTCGACATCACCAAGCTGCAGCGCAACATCCTCGCGGACAAGCCGCGTGTCACGCGCTTCCCGATCGACTGGACGCCAGCAGGTGCGCGTGACCAGGACTCGATGATGAACGACGAGAACAACGCTGCTGGAGGCGCGAATGGCGTCGACCTCTCAATGGACTTTGTGGATGACGAAGAGCTCGTCAAGGCAGCGGCGCAGCTGGACCACAACTACACGGACATCGTGATCGGCGACGGCGCGCAGGGCCAGTTGGAGGACGACATTGACCTGGAAGACGACGAAGAGGACGACGAGGCGGACTCGGTCGAAGAAGCCGAGGAAGAGGACGCCGACGGCGACCAGGAGATGGATCTCGACGAGGACATCGACCTGGACGAGGATTTGTAGAGAGCCCGAGTCTGAGTCTGAGCCTGAGCATCCAGTGACCGACCACCCGCGCGCATGCAGCCTCTGTATTGCGACCCCCCCATACACACACAAAGACACTTAAGGTGCAGAGATGTCCATTGCAGCTCCACCAGACCGAAGACGATCCATCGCGTCGGCTGTATTTATAGAGGAAGAAACAATGGCCTTTATTGTTTTGAATCGACATTCCAGATGCCCCCGCATATTGGTTCCTCTCTCGCCTTTGCCATCCATCACACACACACACAGAAACACCATCAGAAGAAGAGCATGCGCATAATGGCAGAAATATTCGTCCATCTTATAAAGTAAAAACCAACATAAAACAATCACAACAAAGCATTTGTTCGCCTTCCGAATCAAACAAATGCCATCGCAAAGCGCAACCATATTGGATTGGTCAAGCGCTAATGCGAAAATTTCTTCAAGTGTGTGTGTATGTAAAGCATTAATTTGAATATGTCTTCCTCTCGTTCTTATGCACGGACTCTGTCTGTCTCTGTCTCTCTCTAACGTAGCTTGTACTCGTGGGTCTGGTCGTACGAGCCGCTGGCGCCGTCAAAGCGCACGGTGATGTCGATGTCGAGGTCGCGCGGGTTGGACGCGTTCGGTTTGCAGCTGAGCTCGCCCTCGATGACCTCACCCGGGGAGCACGCGATCTCCTCTTCCAGGTAGAAGATTGTCTGCTTCCAGTGCGTGTACTTGGCCTTCGGGCCGGTGGAGAACGCGATCTTCTTGTGCGAGCGCGAGAACGTGCAGTCAAAGTACGCCACGAGCGCGTGGCAGAAGTCCTGACGGAACGTCGTCACCTTGAACGTCGACGAGAAGCTCAGCTCCTCCTTGGTGACCTTCGTGAGGTCGATGTCCAGGATCGGGCACACGTCGCTCAACAACGCCTCGCCGTTCACCGTGTCCACGAGCGGCTCCACCTTGGCGATCTCCTTGATGCAGCTCATGTCGAAGCCGTACACGTTGTCCCAAACTGTTGGCGATCATAAAGAGAACAAGAGTCCATTAGTATCCCATCATACACGAACGATAGATAGAGAGATCAGATCGGTTCACTTACAGTCGAGCTTCTCAGCCTTGTACTCGCCGTCCTCGATGGCACCGACATAGAGCACCGCGCGGTCCGGGAACATGGCGCCGCCTTCAATGAGGTACTTGTCGCGCGCGTAGAGCACGGTGTCGAGCATCGACTCGTAGAGCAGGAAGTAGCCCATCCACTCGGAGATGATGATGTCCACCTTGTCCACCGGAAGCTCGAGCTCCTCCATCTTGCCCTGGATGAGCGTGATCTTATCGCCAAAGCCGTTCGCCTTGACGATCTCGCGCGCCTGCGTGAGGATGCCCGAGCAATCGACGCCGTAGACATGCTTAGCGCCGGCCTTGGCCGCGAACATCGAGAGGATGCCCGTGCCGCAGCCCACGTCGAGTACGATCTTGTCCTTGAACAGGTGCTTGCTCTGCAGGATCGCGTCCATGTACGTTTTGGTGCGCACCGTGTCCTTAAGCATCTCCTCGTGGATGCCGAAGTGCGAGTACGAGTCGAAGTAGTAGTCCTTGCTCGTCATCTCCTTGGCGCCAGCAGCGACGGCGGCGGCGACAGGGGCCGGTGGCGCCGGCGTGGAGGCAGAAGGAACGGCGGCAGAGCTCATCGTGATCTGTGTGAGTGAGCGTGTGGGCTTTGCGACGGATTGCGTTGTGAAATGCCTTGGATGGTTTTGTTTGTTCTTCCGTGCTGTATCATTTGCTCACACGTCGCAGGTTTGACAGATTGGGCGAGGGCGTTTTTGACTGGCGTGCTGTTGATTGGTGGGCGGCGGGCAGCGCCAAACTGATTGGTCAGCGCTCTTGGCTGCTCTTCTTTTCTCAAACTCTGATGAACCTCTTTAAAGCGTAATTGTAGATCATTCATACCGAAAGCAGCATCCTTGATACCTGCTCACATAGCATATCATCTCTGCTAGGCATTACTGCGGGACGAAGAGCACTTTTCGAGGCTTCCACCTCCAGCTCTCTTCAGAGGGCTCCAGAGAGCTGAAGCGAAAGATTAGGCGAACGCTTTCAAGCAAAAGAAAGAGGTGCAATGAGCTCTGAGTTGTGGTGGTGCTGTTAGCGCGCCTGGTGTATATGCAGCGAGCTATGAACTCCAAACTCATCATCTCCGGTTTTACCACCCCCGTAGATTGCATCAAATACTGATCAAGCAGAGAAGTAACATATCAAAGACAGAAACACCATGGTTCATTGGCAAAGAAGCTCTTCCCCCAGAGTAGATTGATCGTCCGCATTAAACAACAAACTGTCAATGACGACGCAGCAACCCCAAACTAAATCAGAAGAGGACTTCCTGATTTCTTGCGTCAGCAGCGGCGACCCCGCAGTTTTGCCGCTGCCGATTGGCGATTGTCTGGCAAATCAAATTCTCCAATCAAGGAAAATGTTGACTTACATGGCACCACGGTTGCCAGTCTTCTTCTGGGCACGTGGGGCGGCGACGGCCTTGTTGCCGCCCTTCTTGGCGACTTCAGCCTTGGCGGCAGCCTTCTTGGCCTTGCTGCGGTCCTTGGCCTCAGCAAGAGCGGCACGGGCGGCGGCACGCACTTCTGGCTTCTGGTTTCTCTTCTTGCGGATCTGTTCACAGCAAACACAGGAGCAGCACAATGTCAGTTATCGTCGCTTCAAATGTGCAATCACAATGCAGTAGGTCCCAAGGACAGAAAATCAAGCTTTCAACGTACGTCCTCAGCAGAGACGCCAACGATGCCACGCTGGATCTTGGTGGTCTTGCGCACGCGACGGCGCGAGACTTCCTCAACCTTGAGCTTCTTGTTCATACGTCTCCAGCCAAGGGTCCACACGATCTTGGTTGGCTTCTTGCGCTGCAAGAAAAGCGACTTGCTCTTCGAGTTGATGAACACGTACGACGAGCCATCACGACGAATGTAGCGCGAGCCGTGACCTGGGTAGATACGGCCCTCAGAGAACGAGCAGGTTTCGGTCCTAGAAGAAACAAGCAAAACGCAATCGCATTAGCACGCTGTCTAGCTGAATACTGGCTAAAGATGTGGCCTGGGAGTGCGCTGGGTGGTCGCATGCTGGACTGATTGGAAGAGGAAGAAGAAAGCCCTGAGCTGTGAAGAGCCATTCGCTGTCGAAGCTGAGCTGTATTCCCTGTATTGCTGGATACGTCACGGTGGGCTTGGCTCTCCTGCTGATGATTGCTGTCCCTGTATACTTCTGGTGGCGGGTAGCTGTGCATGTTGTAAACTGAATTGCATGCATGAAGGCGCTCATATCGTTCTGCATCATCGCCCAATCTTGACTCAATCACCGCGTCTCGTGTCGTTCTGATGCCAGCATAATGCATTCTCCGTTGTTCTGCTCACTCGCGAACAGCGTCACTCCTCCTCCTCCCTCCTGTCACCAGCCCCCATGCAATTGCACACCCAGTGCACGCCCACAGGCTCATGCATACAGCACGAACAGATAGCCGTCATTTTCGGCAAGGGGTACGTACTTAATCACCATTTTGCTTGGGTCTTCTTTGGAGAATTTATGCCAATTGATCCAATGGAACGCGGTTTGCGACCGCAGAGCACTTTCAGCGCGCTGAGAGTTACTTCACGACCGCCACAGCGAATTGGCTGGTTGAAATTCGTTTTACTTCAGAGCGGCCCCCACCCTCTGGGGTCCCCCTCCTGCCTCACTTTCTATCGCTTTGTAGGGGATCAAGCCAGCCAACCAAAGACCAGCATCCGCAATAGAGGGAGGTGGACGGTCCTCGAAACCGGTTAGGGTTGCGGGCTCAACTGCTATGAACCGGAGACGACAATTTAATTGTACCCCTCTGAATGGGGGGGCATTATTATGACCGGAGTGTTTGTCCTTCAACTCGCTCAGAAGGTGCGTGTGTGCGTGCACCTTCTCGGCCGCTTGTGCGCTTGCTTGTGTGACAGGAGAGAATGCGGGGTTGGCATGGCATTATAGCGGCGCTTGACTTGGCGCGGGCTTTCTCCACCACTGAGCGACACATAATCCCTGCTTTTTTCCCATGACACATGAGCTTCGAAGACCGCTGCTCTTCAATGTGTAGCAAACAAAGAAACCGACGATCAGGATCATCAACCAGCAGGAGCTCGCAAAGCTCGACGCGCGAAAGCGCCTTCTCGAGGTCAACGGAGACGGCTACGACGAAGACCGGTAGTAGCGCAGTGCGAGCAACGTCCCTCGCCAAGCGCTGCCAGTAGCGCTACCGCTCATGCGCAGCCCACGTCCGGAAAGAGTGGCGTATTTCCCTTCGCCCTCCAAGACGCTGCAGTATTTCCGATGGAAGCGTCCGCCGCCACTGGGGAGCCAGAAAACGCCCAACAAGCCCATGGCGCCAAGGTTTGACTCCTCTGCACTGTCTCCACGCGCATAACGACGTGAAAGTAGCGGCAGCAGCGACTCGACTCACCCTCCCCCAAGTCTGGCACCACTTTAATCATCGTCGCGAAATCTAAAGCTGTTTGGTCAAGTGTCCAGTGAGTTGCCACTAGATGAGTTGATGAACCAGGGCGAAGAAGCTCTGGAGCCACCGCCCGCATGGCAGCAACCGAACCTATTTTACTACAGCGATCCGCTCACTGCACCGCCCGCAACACCGAAAACTCCAGGCATCAGCAACGTTCTTCCTGAAAATGCCACTCTTTTTCAGTCTACTGGACGTGGTCAGCAAGAAACTAAGAACCCAAGCGGCGGCGTGCGCTTTGAATCCAACTTGACTCAACTCGGAGACGCGGCAGCAAGAAACGAAGTCGGCTCCTCTGTACAGGCAAGCGCAAGCGGTAGTGGCGACTTGAACCCGCTCAATCTCCAACAGCGTATTGCAACTCTAGCATCAGGATTGAAGGATAGAGGATCGGATTCTGTCATCAAAACTGAATTCCAAGACAAACCACAGCAGCGTACAGAAGTGCTAGTGGAAGAGTGGAGCCCGTCGCCAGTGTATGACGAAGATGAAGAGCTCAGCGGCAGTATAGGAAGCGCGTTCGACGCCTTGGCATCCCCCTCGTGCTGAAAATGACGCAAAATCGACCACCACAGGATAAAGCGATCGCTCAGCACGTTCTACGCGGGACGTTCCTTCGCAAGTACCTGCATCTAAACAACATCACGCGCAACTTCAAGGAGACCGAGCAGATGCTCCGCTCTTCGGCACTAAATGCAGGCGTGGCTGCGAGATCACCACAAGGAGGCAAAGCCAGTCTTCTTTTGAGCAAATCGTTGGCGAGAGGACCGCAGCTGGGCAAGGCAACGAAGGGTGAAGGCGAAGAAGAACCTGCGCTGATCGACAAGCACACCCCAGTCTTGCGCAGATTGTCATCGGTCGACAAGGCGATCAACAAGACTGTAAAGCGCATTCGCCGTTTGTCCGGCATGGCGGATGACCTAAGCGAGCAGCAACAGCAGAAACCGTTTTCGCCGACCCCAGCTGCAAATTTGAAAGCCAAGTACACGTCATTGAGAGCGACCTCGGAGAGCCAGCCGGCCAAGATAGACGCCAAGCGCATCGCGCCCAATCCCGACGGCGAGGACGATGATGATGACGGCAACATACTGGGGCCTGGGGAAGTGAAGATGGGCGCAACATCGGCTCACATGTTGCGGATTTGCCAGCATGTCATGGCGAAGCGCGCGATCAAGTCGCTCTTGCACCAATAGATGTCTGTGATCCATCAAATCGAGATATCATTACGTGGCGACGAGACCATGCAAAAGCACAGGGCGTCCACCCCAGACTCGGGATCACGGAGTACCAACCAAACCAGCAGCGATACCAATGGAGGTTCGAGTGGTGGAGACGGTCGACACCCGATCAAGTCTATGAATGCTGACATCATTGAAGCTGTGCCCGGATACCTGAAAGAAGGAGATCAGCACATGACTGTTGATGAGTTATTCTTCGCCGCACTCGAAACTGAAAAGAAGAAACTGTGGAAGTGCGTGATCTTGCTCAC
>JAADVN010000919.1:0-12144 GCA_023335535.1 Globisporangium spinosum | reverse complement strand
GAGCGTGTCGAGGGTCGGGAAGCAGTCGGGATCGGTGACGAGCCGACCCAGCGCCCACTCCTTCGCCCGGCCGTTAAGTTTGGACAGGAGGAAGTGGGTGCGTGCGAGCTCGGAGGAAAGCTGACGAGCGTGGATGGCGATATCCACCTCACACAGCCACCTGTTGAGCGCCAGGCGGCCTGGCGCTTCTCCGTTGTAGTTGCTGACGTCGAGCTTGACGACGTCCGTCTTCGGTGACGCCGACGCGATCGCCTCTGATTGATCTAAGCTTGCGAATGCAGCGTCGACGGCAATAGAGAAGAATAAGTGAGCTCACTGACGCATGACTCGAAACATATGCCGTTAAAGAATCAGACCAAACGAGAAAGTAGATCCAAGGTACGAAATGGTGGGCAGACCCTAGACGAGCCAACATCGCCGCCTAAGAAACCACAATCTACGACAGTTCAGCCTCCGAAATGAAGCTTGTAGGTGCCATCTGTTGCACAAACGAGCTCCTCTACAAAGCTTCAAAACGCGTGCGATTTTAGTCAATACTAAACTTTGTCTGTTGAAATAAAGAGATCGAACCTTGATTCAATTGCAGTTGAAGTCATTATTTATCTTTTTGAAAAATAACGGAGTCTACTAATAATCTTGATTTCGTTAGATTTTAACGCAGGCGATAATTAGCCCCCAGAGACCCTTGACCCTCAAGAAAACTTCGTTTTCTTTTCCACGAATTAAATAGTTTTCTATCAATTTCAGTTTTCCGATGGCGCTGTGAAATCGCTATTTAGTATTGTGTAATGCTCACTGGATCCGAGCCCTGATCGAATATTGGTCATTCGTGCTGGTGCTGTGCATCTAAGTACCAGTGGCGAAGCGTTCTCAGATAAGCGAAGCTGGTCGCTCCCACTCAGCAAACACACGCCACTCAGAAAGAAAATACGAGAAGAGCTTGGAATGATTGCGTTCAGAAAATACGCAACTGGGTAGGGAATGCTGTTCTTGCAGTGTAAAATCCAAGTTTGCGTTATTTTTGACCCTGGTTGGGAGGACCTCTCGAATTCTTATTCCTACCGCTACTGTATCTTCTCGTACCCCAAGTGAAATCCATTCCCTTCCACCCTAAGTATCCGAAAAGAAGATCTTGGTACAAGCCCTCCTCCTTTCACCACAACAGCGTTCAACTGCCCACGCCACCTAATGGAAGATAGAACACCAATAGCATCTTCCAATATCAACACGAGGGTACCCTCGAATAAGTTAGGAGTTACTAGCGAAACCTGGCTGCCTACAATAGTTACTTGTACGTACTCACTGAGCTCGGCGGTAGATTGCGCTAACTTGGTACACAGACTTCCATTCGTCTATGGCACGAAGGCGTTCTTGAAGGCTGTCGGCCTCCAGTGCGCTCGCCGACGCAACATTGAAGGTTCCTTGGTCGACAATGACCTCGACGCGAAGAATCGGAGCTCCTGGGGTCGCTGTGGGGCGTCCGAATCGTTCCATGGACAGTCGAAGCTTCCATCGCATTGCCGTCTGCCGTGGCGCCCCGCCACTCTCAGAGCCCCAGCTTGGGGTCGTGCTTTCGCGCGCGTACGGCCCTTCGGAGGACTCACTCTCGGGCCACGCGTACAGCTCGAGCGCCAGCGCGTCTGGGGCCACAAAGCTGGCTTGGTAGTCTCCATAGCGCTTGTCACCAATCACGATCATACTCGCGAGTCCGCTCGGGAAATGCGAAAAGACGCGCGCGTGGCCGTCCGCGACGAGGACCATCCCTTCCGCGTGCTCGTCGTCTCGATCGCTCACGTTCCAGAGCGAGCGAATTGCGAGATGCTTGTCGTCTTGCGCTTGAATTGAAACGACGCTGCATTCGCGCAGCCAGTCGAGCGCGTTGCCCAGGCCGATCGTGTGGATCTGAGAGAGATCGAGAGGCTCAATCACGGTCTGCGCGCCGTCGAACTGCCAGTTGCCCTGCAGTGGGGACGTGAATGTCTGCAGCAGCCGCGTCAGCGCCATGTTGTTCCGCGTGCCGTCGGGCGAGTTAGAGCCCTGCTGGCTCTTGCGCACAAACTGACTGCGCACCTGGGCGACAAAGCCCGCGAGCCCGTGCATGGATGTCGAGGACAGGATGCTGAGCACCTTGGGGCGGATCACTTCGAGCTCATCGCACTTGAACACGATTGCGATGATCTCTTCGACGAGCGCCTGGGTGGACGCGATGTGCCCGCCGCTGGATGTCGCAGACGCAGAGGAGGACGCCAGGTAGTGGCCGATCAGATCGTACACCAACCGCACCCATTTGACGAACGTTCCGCGAAGTGCATCCTTGTTAAGCAGCGTTGGCGCGTACTCTGTGAACAGGCGGCGGAAGAGACTGATGTTGTCCGCATCGAAGACGAGCCAGCCTGCCACGTCTGCGCAGGTCTCGACCAAGAAAGAGAGCTTGTCCGCGTGCGGCTCCTCGCCGCTTCGTCGCGCATGAGCTGGATACTGATACTGACCCGCCTGGCCCATGGTCGACGCGAGCTTCATCATGAAGTACCACGAGATCTTGGAGTTCACATTGCTCGCTTGAGCACGCTGCGCCTCATTGCGGTCGGGAGACGAGCCGTAAGGGTGATATCGCTGTGGCGAGTGCTGCTGTTGCTGCTCTCTTGTCCCTACTTGAGCCGGAGGGGCGGACCATTGGTTTGCGAAGATCGTGCTCCACTGTGAGAGACAGTGCGTGAGCCGCGTGGCGTCAGCGCTCGTGAGGAAGTAGTAGATGATCGCCAGGTGCTTGGTCAGCATGAGCGTCTCGGGGTGCGCGCTCTCCCAGAGCTTCTTCTCCTGCCACATGACGTCCCCGTGGTCCTGCTGGATCTGGTTGCCCGTGTAGCGAAGTGGGCTGCAGTCGTTGCTGGTCGTGGGTGACTGGTGATGCAATGGGAACACGACCGCCTGCTTCTCGGCCGCCGAGTAGCGGGCGTGCTGCAGCATCAGTGGGCCGGGGTCAAGTGGCAGCAAGCCACTGTCGCTGTCGCCGTCCACCGACGAGGACTGGAGCGCAGCAGGCGAGATCCCGGCGTTACCGACCAGCATGGCCAGGATGCGGCGGTCCGCACGGATCTCGCTGGTGGCGCGGCGGTACGAGACGACCATGAACTCGCTCGAGGTCGCGACCGCCACGACTCGCAACGTCGTGGACGGCACCGCGTAGAGTTGCTCCTGCTTGTACGAGCGCTCGAGCACGTACACGCGGAGCACGTGTTTGGTGAAGCGCTGGGCCTTTGTCGCCGCGCTCTCCCACTCGTAGTACCAGCGTGCGCCTGGGTTGATCTCAAACAAGTGCGCGTTTTGCTGTGGTATAAAGAAGAGAGGCAGCGTAGGTTAGAGATGAAGGTGTCCATTGCACTTGTGGTAAGGTGGTTGGTAGGTAGGCGGTACGGTGGGATCACACACACGCACCTCGTCGTATCCCGCTGACGCCTGCTCGAAGCCCTCGATCCACTCGCCCTTGGGGGTCTGCTCCGTCTGGATCGAGTCGGCGATGAGGCTCGCGTTGATCTCGTCGTTGATGCTCAGGAAGTTGGCGTCCGACTCTTCAAAGTGCGCGAAGACCATGAGGTCGGGACCGTCAGCGGCAGTGGCGCGCGGCACGCTCGTCACTTTCACGTAGAGGGCCGTGCCGCAGTAGCTCCGATTCACGTGCTCAGGGCAGCAATGCGGGAAGCATCGCAGGATCTAATGGGTTCACACAATACAAACAGAGAAGGACAGTGAGCCGGTACACACACTAAATAGGTGAGACTGTGGAGCTCGCTTCTCGCAGATCTGTTTTTGCTCACCTTGGTGCCCTTGGTGCGGTTCGTTCTGCAGCAACAAAGGATAGAAGACATATACACCCTGGAAGATTAGCACAGATGGGATCACTCACAGTCACAATAGTACCACCATGCAGAGCAAGAGCTCGGCTTACCGCTTGTACTCGCCCAGGAAGAGCGACGAATGGCAGCAGGACTGGCGATCAAAGTCGCACGTGACAGCAGCACTCATGTCTTTGTTGCGTGTGTGTGTGTGTGTGTGTGTGTGTGTGTGTGTGGCTTGCTTGCTAGAAGAAAGAGAGACCGTTAAGCGGTCGGTCCGTATTGTTGACCAGTCGCTTCTGCTTCGGCTTCGGTGTTTTCTTGGTAGTTGCGAGTGTTCTTGTAAACTGGGTGGTGGCTGCTTGCTAGCTGAGCTCTTCTTGGTTTGGCTTGGTGCTATGAGATGAGAGAGGGGTACCGTCTGGATTACCGGTACAATTCGAAGGACGGAACGCTCTTCCCACCAATCAGGAAAGATCGCAAGTGACCAGCACGGAGCTTTTCGCAAAATGAGAGTTGAGGGACTCGCAAAGCTACGCTGGACTGCAAAGCGATAATGAGCGAGCGTTGCTGTTTGGAAATGGACCCCCTCCACGCATGGCCTTCCCTTCGCTACCACCACCACATGCACGCGAAATCTGCTGGTGCCTGATGACGCCCGTCGCTTGCTGGCTCCTCGTGCTGGTGTATGGGGGGCGTCATGCAGACAGACGCCCACCCGCCCATTCACGCATGCGGACTGAACAACAGTGTACAGGAGCGACCTTTTTGCACTCGCTCGGTGGAGTGGCTCCAAAGGCGCCTGTATTAACGCGGTCGCTGCCATCATCCGTCCCACCATCTTCAAGGAAAAGCGCAGAGCCACAAGAGAACAGCCGAGGTTGTGGCTTGCATGGAGATGATGAGTAATCTGGGATAAAATACAGCCCGCGGATAAACCTATTTATACCTGCGAAATGCGTACCAGCTGCTATTGCGTAATGTAACACAATACCTCTTTAATGGCAAGAAATGTCCGGAGCGATGGGTGGCAGAGACAATTTTGCACAAATATTTTATATTTTAGGCTGTTCGCAGTGTGCGGTGGAGCGCTCACTTGCTTGGTGCGCGCGTTGGACAGTGTTGAGTGAGAATTTATGGGGCCTCGTGGACGGATGAGTGCGCCACAGTTATCTGCAACGTGCCGGTCGGCCTGATGAGAATGGCCGACTGCACTGTCCTTCACAGCCCTGCCATAAACACCTCGGCTTACCTACAACGCATGCCATTATTATGAGCGAGCGAGCTACAGGTAAATTAGAGAAAAGATAAAATCTTATGGAGAGCATGCAGACAGACAACAGATTGACATGATCGAAGGAGACTCATCAGAGTATGTATGTGGGGGTTTCTCTCTGGGCGCCTGTTGTACACACCCACGAGACGAATTTATCCTAAACTGATCAGCAAGCAGAGACTCAGATACACAAAGATCGCTTGCATCCGTTCTCTGTGGTGCCAGAGTCAATCTCATTGCACAGCAGGCGAAAAAAATGAACAAAATAATGGACCCCTAATAGATAGCGTAGATTATCTGTGTGGAGCCAGCTACAGTTCAACAGCCAAGTTCGAAGAACTCGAGTTCTTAGAGGTTCTAAATCAGGACAGTAGTGCAACAATTGCTGGGCTCCAAGACAACCATGCAGGCACCACAGGGCGAACGAGCAAACAAATGAGGCATTTCGCTTTTGTACGCATGCAGCAGAGAGGAGCTTTGCCTCTTTTACCAACAAGCAGAACGCCATCCAACCATACCGAGCGCCAGGTGGGATTTGCTATTTTGTTTGTCTATTATTCATCTCTTTCTCGTCTCTCTGGCCTGCATGCAAAGGATACGCACCAGAACAACACGAAAAATATCCAGAGAAATAACTTGACGCCTTGCGTAGGAGTGATTAGATCTGTCTGGTTGTCGGCTCTGTGTTTTGATTAAAATCCCCATGTCCTGCTGTTCTCCTTCCTCTATCTTCTTCCACTCTGTCTATCCCCCAGGCCATGAGCATTACAAAATGAGATTGCAGACTTGGTTCGTAATCACAGCCTGGGCATTTCACTACCGTGGAGACGATTGCAGCCCCTGCTCGTAATCGCCTTCCAAGGTGATTGTTCCTCGACAGTTTTGATTTGGCACCTGAAAAGCCCTGAGGGAGAACGGATAAACGGAGACAACTTGGTTCTTCATCAAATTCAACAGTGGGACGATCTCCGCTCGCAAACCAGTCAGTCAAAAGTCTCACTCCTTCGGACCAGCTGGAGCTGGAGACCGACCGACTTTCGTGTGCGCGAGTTGACAAACAAGAAGGAAGATGAGAATGAGGATAACTTTGGATTCGCTAATGAAACAGACAGAGAGAGAAGCTGTGTCGTTGCGACAGTAGTGAACACGAGATAAGCAAAAAAGGCACTGAGCAACACGGGAAAGAAGACAGAGCGACGGCTACAACAAGTGCAAGTGCAGTACAGTTGTTAACATAATACCCTGACGTCTCCTGGCATGGAGAGCGAAATGAATTGAACACAAAGCAAATCTCGATGGGGACGATGGGTGGCGGGCACTAAACTCGCTCTCGTTTCACAAGGGATCCTGAAGTTGCTGCTTAGAATTCATTCACACCGCGGCCTTTCCTTTCCATCCTGTGCTGCCAATGCTCTTACACCGCCGACAGAGAGGAACCCTCGCGTGTTGGTTCACAGTTCTCGCATTGCTGCGTTGAGTACAGAATGGCTGAATCTTTCCTTATTGAGGGTGGCAACATGGACACACTACTGTGTTTTACCTGTGCGCTCGTGTCGTTTGACGGGCGGACAAGGGGGTGCGGCGGTGCAGTGAAGAACTAGTCGGCAACTTTAACAGGCGTCTGATTGGTATTTTGATTTGTATTTTATTAAAACGCGGATGATGATGATGAAGGGGATCGTTATCAAAGGCGCGACAGAAGGACAAATGGATGGATAGATAATGGATCCCCTCGTGCGCAAACAACAACAAAGCACAATAGCGCTCGACGGTGTGGTTACTGCCACCCCAGTATGCATTCACAAAGACGCAAAGTATGCAGGAGCATGTTGTTTTTATTTCACCGCCCGGATTTTTTTTCTTTTTCCATGAAACGTAATGGGATAGTAGCCGACAGGATTTGCATTTTCGCCATGGTACGACAGGAGAACCAACCAACCAAACCGAACAACCGCGCCAAGAGAACAGGTGAGATTACGCTGTCATTGGACATTCACGGGAAGCAGAGGAATCTCAACGAGTGTCTCGCTTTCATTTCTTTTTCTCTCTCTCGCTCCGTCCATTCATCATTGTATGACTGGGCTGTCCATCCATCCTCGCATCCAACTATCCATTAATGCAATTCGTCCAGTCCGGCGCGCGCTGACTGCAAAGCGACTCTCATCATCTCGATGGAGCGAAAGCTAGAAACCAACAGCACAAAATGAGAGCCGCCAAGTGTCCCAAGACAGAAAGAATAACTGCGCTCGCCATACTGCAGCTCCTCGGGCAAATCTATTAGGATTACGGTCCGGCTCATGGGCTCAAAATGCAAACAAATGAAAGGGCATGTAAAGGACCAGCAGCAGAGGAAGATAGGCTAAGGCTGCGCAGAGGGGGCATTTATTTCCCCCAAGCCTCTGACTTGTTTCAAGTCGGCAGAGTATAATCCTGTCATCGGATGTGAGAGATAAATAACCCCTCTATTCGCCTGGCTGCCTGCTTCCGTTATGCGTCTCTTTCGTTGCGTCATAGATCCCACAGACAGAAGATTTAATGAATATGGATCCGTTCGTGCAGTGGTGTGTTTCCTAAAGTCAATGAAAGCTGACTGGCAGGGAGCGATTGAATTAACGAAGTCAGGCGCACACTTCTCCTTATTTCCTCCTGTGTACAGCTCGATTCTTAACTTCGATTAATCAAAACGGGCATTAGGCACGTGCTTGGGAAGGAATGCTATCGCCTTCCTTTTCAAAATTGACTCTTGAGTCAAAGTTTCTCCTTTTCTCACAGTATTAGGACACATCACGACGGGACAGCTTGTTAAAATTTAAAAAACTGTCAGCAGCCGTTCAGTCCGTCCGTGGCGTCCACCCCATCCTGCCACTCTTTCCTCTCGAGGTTGGTCCATTTCACCCAAGACGACAGGTCGGGCAGCAAAAAAACGCAACTTGTGGACAGAAACGAGGAGCTCATTTAGAGAAAGGGGAGGAGGGAGGAAAAGAGCTGCTCATATTTGTCAGCCCCCAGTCACAGACCGAACGAATAATAATGAATGGCCTCTCTTCTGCATACCAGTACCAGTACCTACAGATTGGTTGGCACTGAGGCAGCCCAGCACGTGGGAACGCACGCCACGGTCGCACGACACGGATCTATCTATCTATCGAAGGCGAACGCGTCTCGTTTCGTCCGGTTTAACTTTTTGTATCTTGTCGCAATTGCGCCAAGGCGGACGTTCGCGTTTTCACGAAACGTAAGAGGCATCACCAATGGAGCGAGAGGGGAGAGGGTGGGAATGGGAGGACAGACAGGGGGAGCAAACAAACGTTGCAGTTTTTATTCTGTTTACTGATTGTTTACCATTTTGGAGCCTGATCAAAGAAGAGGCGGCGACATGGGCGACAGACAAAACTTCAAGACACGACAGATAGACAGATGGACAAAAAAAGCGGGTGAGTGAGCGCAAACAAACGCGCGAGTTTGCTTTATCCTCCGATCCTCGCACGATTTGCACAACTCTGCATGATCATTCAATCACCCCCAACAAAATGACGACGCTCGCTCGGCCTACTATATTAGGACAGTTGAGTGGAATAAAAGGACCACTCCACCTCGCATATTTGGTACCGAGTCCTCGTAGCAGCATTTGCGAAGTGGAGTGGCTCACAGCGGCTGTGGTTTGCCAATCAAAAAAAGCACGATCCGATCGAGACGATTTTATTGGATTTCAGCCTCTACAGTACTTTGGATAGCTCAGTACGATGTGTCGTCTCGAGGCCCCGCCCGCTGCACCAGTCATTTGCTCATCTGTTAGCTCCTTGACTCCCTGTCGCTTCAACTGGACCAACATTGCCCTGCACGAGTGTGTGCGAGTGACCACTCAACTTCAACATTCATCCCTGTTCAAACCTGTCTGTCCAACCTGCCGAGATTGGTTGGTTCAGTGGGAAACCAGGCAGTTCTGCACTCGGTCACAGGACTCGTCGATCGCCTTCTGCGCCTCCGGCACCAAGTCACCGTAGATGAGAAAGCCGTGCGAGAGCCCCGGGTAGATTTTCAAGCTCGACGGCACCTGGAGGTGCGACAAGCGCGTGTAGAAATCCACGCTGTCGTCCAGCAACGGGTCGAGCTCACCCACCACGAGTGCAGTGGGCGGAAATTTCGCGAGCAAGCCGTCCTCCGCGAGCCCCGGCGACACAAGTGGGTCGTGGATGTTGAATTTGTACTGGTTCGAGTGGCCGTGCGATGGGTAGTACGAGTTCAGCGCCAGCTCCAGGATGCCGCGCGGCAGTACGGGGTCGCTCTGGTGCAAAAAGCGCGACGGCGAGGGCGACAGATGCATGTTTAGCGCCGGGAACATAAACACATTGCCATTCGGGAGCTTCACGTCTTGCTGGATGCACTTAACACAGAGCGCCGCAGCCAAGTTGCCACCTGTGGTTGTTGATGGGGGGAAGGCGCGCGTTTGCATCATACAGATATGGGTGAGCGTACTTCCATCAACCATTCACGGTACAGATCACACATTCGCTGCTGGAAAGACACGGGATCACGGCTGCACTTACCTGCACTTTCCCCAAAGAGCGCGATCTTGCCAGGGCGGAAGCCCAGCCCACCGTCCAGAATCCACTTGTACACTGCCGCGCATTCGTCCAGCGACACGGGGTATTGGGTCTCTGGCGCGAGACCGTAATCTGTTGAGAGGCCCCACACGCAGAAGTGACAAGCATACGCATATGCCTCGGGTTAATATGATTTACTCCCCCCATCAACAAACAACCCATCACGAACGCACTGTATACGCCATACAGCCACGTACCGACGTAAACAATCACGCCCCCCAGCTTGATCGCCCAGTGGGTCAAGTTGTAGATGTCTTTCGCGATGAAGCGGCCAAAGAACCCGCCGCCGTGGATGTAGAGCAGCACGGGTCGCGCCGTGGGCAGTCCGCACGCGATCATCTTGGGCGTCAGCGGTGTGCACGCGCCACTCCAGTTGCCGGCCTTCACCGACTCCAGAGGCCGCGCGCTGAACACGTAAATACCCACGTCCGATTCGCTTTCGCGCTTCTTCGAGGCGCTTGAGCTGTCTGCGCGAACGAAAAGCTGCTGCGTCACGGGGATCTTTGGGATCTGCAGGCTCGTGATGAATTTCACGAGTCGCGACTCACCAAAGAGCCGCCAGCCGAGGCGGATCACATCCACGTTCGGATGGTCGATCAGGATGCGCGTCGTGTATCGTGACGCCTTGGCATTGCGGATCGTGTAGTAGGGAATCGCTAGCACGAGCAGCACGGGTCCAAAGATCTTGAGTAGCGTCTTGTTGTTCTTGCCCAGTACCGAGTGCGCAAACGCGCTCGACGCGGTGAGCACATTCGTACCGATCTTGAATGCCGTGAAACCCGGCGGCTCCGACGAGCGGTCGTAGTACTCGGACGGGAGCGGCACGCGTTCCACGAGCAGCGTAGTCGCATTCTTGAGATCGTCGTCAATGTCCGACTCCATGGGCGAGTCGATGAGCAGTCGGTGGTCCGACGCGTTGGTCATCGGACGCGCGCGCTGCAGCACATGCTGACAGAGCAGAAACAGTCGTAGCGCCATCAGCACGCGCGAGTGGTGGATCTTGATGCGGCGCAGGTTCGAGAACCGGTACATGAACCGTTTCCAGTAGTCGATCATGATGATGAGCCCCATACCATACTTGATCGCCTGGCCCGACGGCGACACTTGGCGCAGGAAATCCTTGAACGACGTCCGCTTTGAGAACCGCTTGTACAGGAAGAACATCGCCAACAAAATCCCAAACGAACTCAGCGACCAGCGGGTCTCGCGGTTCGGGTCGTAGCTCGACTGGAGCTCTTCGAGCACCTGCTTGGTTTCGTTGAGCGATTTCGTCGCGTGCCGCAATAGCGACGCGACGCCGCCCGACAGGATCGTGTACCGCTCGTCGGTCGGAATCAGCGGGATGATGTCCTTGAGCGCGGTCTTCTGGCGGAAGTCAATCGGCGGCTGCTGCGCGTACTTCTTCGAGGCGATGACGATCTCTTCTTTGATGAAAGTGTAGAGCACGCGCTCAAACGACGCCACGGTCAGCGACAGATGTTGCAGCTCGCGGCCCATGCGGCCGTACGCATACTCACGGATGATGCGACGCAGCACCTAGACACGCAGTCCACAATCCACAATCCACAATCCCCAATACACAATACACAATACACAATTCACAAACGTTATTGACCTGATCCTGAAGAAGACGAGCTTGTCTACGTGCATACACTACAGCGTGTATCGCCTGCCTCATGCGTACCTGAATGCAGCCCAGCACCGACGTGGACGTGTTGATGAGCGTCTCGTACCCTTTCACGCGCAGCTCGCCTTCGTCCGTGGTCTCCTGCACGTCCACGCGAATGCAGTTCTCGATGAAGCCGAGCAGCTGCACGGAGCTCTGCGAGCGCATGCTGCTGGCGCGGAACGCCGCCATGTTGGCAGCGGAAGTGGGCGACGTCTTGGGCGGCGGCGGCGGCAGCGACGGGGGCTTCCCGCCGTCGGTGGTGCTCACGCGCGTGGGCGGGTCCATGCCGGAAGGAAGAGCTGCCTGCACCGGCGCAATATGAAGGAAACTGAGCTGGAGATGGTTGCACCGATCTTTTTGTGTAAGGTAATTTCGTACATTAGCGGGAACTTCTGTGACCCCTCGTCGTCAGAATTGGCGTTCCAGAAAAAAGTCAGACGTGAGAAGACCCAATCAATATACCCTAAAATGCATGTCAAAGGCGGCACCTTCTATTTGAAGCATTTTCAACACACATGCGTAATTACGCGCATAAATAAAACAAGGATGCGGACGATTTAAACTAGGAAAAATCAGAATGTGGTCGATATCAACTAGGAAAACCAGGATAGCCAGCCAATTTCTTGCCCCACGATGCCAGCTCACAGACTCGAATAACAACTGCTGATGGAGAAACCACTCGGTCGGCGTCGCGTCAATGGCGGCGGCAGGAGCGAGAACAAGTACATGAGGCAGCCGTACGACTACCAATTCAAGCTTAAG
>JAADVN010000918.1:0-12145 GCA_023335535.1 Globisporangium spinosum | reverse complement strand
CCCCCCCCCCCCCCGATAGACTGTTATTAACGAAGCAAACCCCTATTCTGTTTCGTTGCAGCGTTGCTGTTTGTGGCTCCGCGTTCTTTGATGTTGTCGTTGCTGCTGTTGCTCCCATATTCCTCTGCGTCACAACGTCATCAAGCGCTTCCACATAATCGCGCCGGTGGCTTGTTGACGATAGAGCTGGGCTGCCGCAAACTCAGCGCGGGCGGTCGCAGGAGCTGAAAAGTGGGTTCACTCTGTAGTTAGGCAGCTAAAAACCCACGAGACTGTTGTATCCTTATTACTGGTACAGTAGCTGTACCGAAGTGATGCAAATGTTGTGCAACTTTAGTGTTCAGCCTCTGCTTGCTTAAATGCTCCATGTGCTGTATTGCGTTTGAGCTTCTCCATCCTTGGTGTCGACCATCGGGATCAGCACCAGCAGACTGCTACAGTGCTATACAATATTCGAGACCTCGACAGTATTCATCATGAGTATATGTTATCACAGGCGACAGTCTTGCTCACATCAAAGACCTCAATTCAGATTTATTTATTGTACTGCATCAGGTGAGCACCCAACCTTGGTTCTGCGTGCATGGATCAACTAGTTTATGACTCCGCATTATTTGGCTAAGTTGGTGCTTGTGTGCTCCCAGGTCCCTCCATCCACATACTCACACGCCATCAAGTGCCTCCACATAACCGCGCCGACGATGTGTTGATGGTGGACATCAATGCTATAAACCCGTGGTGGTGTGCTTCAGCAATTTCACCTTGCCTGTTGGATTGGTGGCTGCCAAATGTTGCAGGTCGGATTACATTCCGCGGGTGAACTAATCGCCAGACATGGCCATCACTTTTGGTCCGATGAGCAGCTTTTGTGGCATTATTGCTGTAATGATCTCTTGCTCACAGTGGTCGTGCCTCACGACATTATCATTGGCTGGAACCACTTTCAGAGTAAAGTGCCACATTCAAGCTAAAAGATATCTACATGATCGGCAGTCTCCGGCTGCGAGCCATTGGGCATCGCCAACGCAAGAACGAAAGCGCAAAACCAAGATTTTCGTCTTTCTCCGAATAAACCACATGCAAAGGAAGCCATTATTGTTACTGAAACAACGGACATTGTCGTGGTATGGGCGATAAGGATACTTTTGTTTCAAATCGAGTCCAAATGTCTATGTGTAAATATTATCTGTTTGTGCTGTTATTTTAAATTTTGCAGTGTCTGAAATATTGCTGCAACCAGCAGATGGAGATTCAGCTCAATTCGTCCCAAGAACCTCTCAAGTGAATATGGAGCGAGCGTGAACACTTCACAACCACAGATCTTCGCACAACCACGTCCTCAATACATTACAATTTAACTGTTGGTTGTGCTTGCTGGCGACGTCTGCTGCTGTTTGTACCAGCTCCCCCCCTGTTTCTTGGGTTATCTGAATGGACAGACGTACATACGTGCTCAGGCGGCGAGTGTCCGCATCTGGTCGACCAGCTGGTTCTCGATCACGCGACTCGCGCTCTCAGCATTTTCCTGGAACGCCGCGATGATCATCTCGATGAGCGCCTTCATGGCCACGCCACTACTGTTGTTGCCCTCAGCACCACCGCTCTGGGACCCAGGGCTCAATGCCTCTGACTGGACTACCGCGTGCGGCTCTTGTAGCAGATCAATGGGGTGGGACGACGGAATCGAGCATCTCGACAATACAGGGATCGCTGTCACGGTAGACTGGAGCATGGTGGGCACAAAGTGTGCTGAGCTTGAGGCGGGCATGGGGCAGCGGAAGATCTGGCTGCACCCTCGCTCTACCAGCTGCACAGATGGCATCCCGCGCAGCACGGCGCCACGGCACTCAGTCAGCGTCTCCCAGATGAATCGCACGCGGTGCTCTTCCACGATACGTCGGCACACGATCCGCGCAGTGGTCACGCGGTCTTCCTTCTCGAGCGAAAACGTCGGGATCGCGATCGACTGCTTGATGTGTTTCACGTTCGCAGACTCGTTGACCACTTCCGTCTGCAATAATTACGCACAACCACAAGATATCGTTAGTAGCCACTCGACGTTTATACCGCAAGAGCTTACTATCTTATGTCATGGACACTTACAATCACGTCCGTGTTTTCTGCTTGGACGGCGACCATGGTCATCTGGTTCCACATGGCGTTCGCGACCGTGGGCACGTTGAAGAGCGCGGCCTTGCTGCTCACAAAGTCGATATGCAGTCCGCTCTCCTTGTCGAACGCGAACGACGACTCGTTGCGCGTCTGCAGGCTCTCTGGCGTGAGTCCCTGAGCACTAAAGGTGTCGTCGAGGCGACTGGCGCGTGCGTCCACGCTGCTCTGTAAAGAAGCAAAGACCTCCGCGTCGTTCTTCGAGGGCATCTTAGAAATATTGTGTTCGTTCTTATCTTCAGCGTCCTGTACGTAGGTAGGACACATCAAACATCGGTTAGAAGAGCAACTCCCAAGATACGCAACGAAACAAACACGGCATAAAGCAAACGAACTCACCTTTCGCTTCTGCATGACTCGCTCGAGCATCTTGGCGAACCTGAGTTGCGCTTTCAGCTGCGCGCGCAGCTTCGCGTTCTCCCCCTCGGCGCGCTCCTTCGCCTCGAGCTGACGCCATGCGAGCGCCTGCCAGAGAGCGGCCGAGCTGGGCACTGACGTGTTGCTCGCTTTCAGCAGCGCTAATCTGCTCTCCTGTTTGAACCCCTCCAGTCGGTCCTTGAGCGCGCCGACCTTGATGCGTAAGTAGATGAGTTCCTCACGGTGGCGCTGGCTTGACGGCTTCTTCCTCTGCTTCTTCGTCTTCGCTGGCACCGGTGACTGGCGATCGCCCGATGAGTCCCGTCTGCCACGCTCATGTGGCGACGAAGCGTACCGCGTTTCTTCCCTGCTCGGCTGCTCTACGTGCGCTGGGCGAGCTGCTCGGTACGGCACCGGCGAGGGTAGACTCGTGTAGCCGTGGGGAGTATCCTCAGCCAGCATCAGCTGTGTGAACGACGACTGCTGCAGGGGCTCAAAGCCTTTGCTCGCTGACGATGCCGAGTTGAGCCGCGTGAGGGGCGGTCTTCTATTAGCAGGCATCACGAGCGACGAGGAGTCGCGGTGACGGGAGCCGTTGAGCTCCAGGAAGACGTCGAGGTCGTCGAAGAAGTTGAGAATCGCGATCGGGTCGTCCTCTGAGGCGCGGACAGCCGGCGCGTAGGCGTTGGCGGTCTCCATGCTGTTAGTGCTTACGATACGAGTGAGCGAGTGATCCTGAGCTTGAACTGGTCGTAGTAAGAGCTGAAATGTGGGTCTGAAGTGGTTGATCACAGCACGAGTGAAGACGACGCGGGTAATCACTCTTTCACAAGAGGCGAAGCACTGGCATGTTGGACTTGTTCAGGAGCTACAGTTCAGCCCCCGTTTACGATAGGACCGGGTCACATAATCCTATCATCAACAGACCATCACTCCTGCCTCTGTGGGTCTGAAGGCCATCCAAAGGGAGGGAGGAGGTACGAGACTGTGGCAGTAGCATCCACTTAAATAACTTCACAAATATGGAAACAGTATTTGAATATTACATAAAAGTGCTCATAGGTCAGCCAATATTGTTTGAATGACACACAAAACTGATCAAAAAGTGGATAACACGTAGGGCCTCTCCCATTTATTTCCGAAATATCCGATATTTCGATCTGTCCACCTTCAATCCATGTTTACGCTAAAGTGATACTTTCGCACAGAGCATTTGTCACCGGAGAGTAAACAGGCGAATTGGCGATCCCCTCACCCCCCCATCTCCACAGGTTCCTACCTCCCCATCCCTGCGCTGTTGCAGCAAAACCGTCTGCTGCGCTGAAGTTTTGCTTCTTTGCTCTGTTGTAACGGAGAGAGAGAGCATCGTCGGATGCTCGCTTGCACAGTACCCGCTCCCCAGCCAACCATGGATGGGAGCCGTCGTTCTCAGTTCTCGATTCATTCATTGCTTGTCGGACAGGTCGGTGCATTTCAGACCAGCTCCCAATCTAGATTTGTGCAGAAGGAACGAACGCGCACACCTTTTGAAAAATCGAGCAGAAAAGCAGCTCCAGATCGGCTGCATGCTCGGAGGAACGCAGCACTTGAACGGTAGTGACACCCTCGCGTCCCCTCCCCCAACTCGCTCGACCGCGCAAATACAAAACTGTTATAACATGTGATGTGTCAGTGTATTGACTTCTCATTGCACCGATTCCGCATTTCTTCCAGGAGCTGGCTGAAGATCGCACGATCCGGCGCGCACTCGCAGTGTTTTCATCGAACCCGGTACAGTGCTATTGGAATGCTCTACAGGCTCAGGGCTCAGGGCTCGCACAAACAAATGAAACTCTCACTGCCCAAGCTGGAGGCCAGAGCCGCACCTTGGCCAATCTAGCTGCATTCTCTTCCCCCAAGATGCATTGATACCATCTCGTATAGTAGTACTACACAACTATTATGTCTGCGCCATCCAGATGTACCACACGCGGTGCTCTTTCGCAGCCCGTGCGCACTCGTCCGCGCTGCTGGCATGCGTGGCAATTTGGGATCCTTGTAGTAAAACTGAGTCGGATCACTCGAAATGGCTGTGACATCGCTCATCAACTTTGTGATCGTACCATTGCTCTTGTGTCCGTGAAAAGCATCGAGCCATCACACGTTTTGACTGGATGGCAAGACCGAAGTGTCGTAATAGTGCCGTAACAGAGGCCAACTGCACCTGGACGTGCACATGAGCTATATGGAGTATTTGCAAGGAATTCATGCATCACACTCGCTTGCGCTTTTGTTTTTACTATGTCAGAGTTATGACCCTCTGTCCTCAACGAGATCCCAACAAATCTACACTCTTGTTGCCCTGATGAGCTTTGCCATTGAGTAATCGAGGTACATACAGTGGGAGTAGTTTCAGTATCCTGAGGCTGTAGAATCACGCGCTTCGCAGCAAATTGTCAAAGAGCGCGTTCTCGATCGCCTGTCGGACAGTCTGCGCATTCTGCTCGTAGGCTGAGATGGTGAGCTCCGTGAGTAACCCCGTGTCCAAGCTGCTTGGAGTATCGTCGCGACTTGGGCTCAGCTCGGACGACGCCTCTGGCTGTCCCAGCGTGGGCACCACAGTCACGTAGGACTGGAGAATCGCGCTCTTGGGTCCGCCGTGAGAATCCACTTGCTGGATGATCTGGCCGCAGCCCTTTGTGAGCAACTGCGCTGCTGGGATGCCCCGCGTTGCCGAGGCCTTGCACTCCGTGATAGACTCCCAAACGAAGACGATTCGGTGGTCGTGGTGAATACGTTTGAAGGCGGAGTGCACCATCGTGTTTCGGATGTCGTTCGGGGAGTTCGAGGTCACGCACTGCGTTGTGATGATAAAGTTCTCGGACTGCTCCGCTACCTGGGTCTACAACAGCAGGAGTAATTCATTGGATTAGGACTTCGCATTGAGATTTGATTTGCACGAGCGCAAAGGCAGATTCTCACCGTGAGTTTCACTTTGCTCAGTTTCAGCTCGCGCTTCTGCAGGTACTCCCAGACGATGTTGGACACGACGTCACCCTGAAACGGGACAGCCGTGGAGTGAATAAAGTCAATTCGAATGCCGCCTTCGTTGACAAATGTGATGTTGGCATCTCTCTTCGGGGGCGACAATTCGGTGAGACCCTGAGCATGAAAGACGTCATCCACTGTTTGCGCTCGAGCTTCGATGCTGTTTCGGAGCGATTCGAAAGACTCCGAGTCCTTCACCGACAGAGTTATGAACCGCTGTTGCGAGGGTTCATGGATACCGTCCCAGATCTGAGCAGCAACACCACAAAACCAAAGTGAGTCAGTGTTTCTATCATGCAATGATTGCAACCATTTTTTCGCTCGTTAAGGGCGTACCCTTCGCTTTCGCAGCATGCGCTCGAGGGACTTGGCGAACTTGAGCTGCGCCTCCATCTTCTGTCGCAGCGCCGCGTTCTCCATCTCGGCGCGGTTCTTCTCCTCGAGCTGGTTCTTCGCCATGGTCTCCCAGAGCGAGAGCGTTTTCACGCGCGCCGTGAGCACTCCCTCGACCTCGCCGTTCACAGCAGTGCCATTGGTTGCCCCCGCAGTAGCAGCTCCAACAGCGCCGACATCATTTTTCTCGTTCTCAATCGCGATCCGCTTGAGCTCGTTCTCGTACTCGAAGAGCTTGCCGCGCAGGTAGCTCAGCTCCTCCTTCTGGCGCTGGCTCGTGGATTTCTTCTTCTTCTTCTTCTTTGGTCGCGCGACCTCTTCGGTCTCCACTGGCGCTGGCTCGGAGGCAATCGAGGACGCTGGATCCGAGTCGTAGTCGCTCGTGAAGTAGAGCAGTTCGTGCTCGAGCACCAGCGAGCTCGAAGAAGCGCCAGCAGCCACGTTCATTACACTAAAGTCTCTCTCGTGCAAGTGCATTGGCAACAGCGGCTCCATTGCACCAAGACCACCACCGACGTCAAAGTCGTCCATGAACTGCAGCTCCGAGTCGAGCAGTGCGCTGAAAGACTGGAACTGCGGAGGTGGTGGCGCTGATGTCACAATCTGCTTGGTGCCACGGTCACCATCGCCATCAGCAATTGCTGAGGATGCCTCTGGGTACAGCAGACCACCAGCAGTGGACTCAACTTCCAGGTCCAGGTCCGCGAACACGCCCAGGTCGTCGAAGAAGTCGAGCACCTCGGCCGCATGTATGGGTTGCTGCTGCTGCTGTAGGACCCCGTGGCCGTTGCTCATGGTGTTGGCACGTGGCTTCATTTTGCGTTATGAGAACGAGAGAGTGCGAACGGGTGTGTTCATTGGCTTATGTCTGTTGACTGGTCAGGTGCATTATCATCATAAACATTGGGAGGGGGGGTCAATCCTGCCATCACGTCTGATTACTCTCTCTCTTTCTCTGGGCTCGTAATAACCAGAGAAAGAACCAGTGAGACCGAACACGAGGAATATTAACTGTATCCACCTGTGAAGCTGGCTTCAGCACATGAGATGATGCGGTTCACAAGCAGCTATTAAAGTCCCTGCGTAGCCCTAGTGGGCTGGAGCGTCTTTGATGGTGTTTGTTTGCGCAGGTGACGAGTCGCGAGAATCCACTGTGTTCACTCTCCCCGGCAATGGCAAAATCCACAGCACGCTGGCTGGGAGGCCCTTTTCAATGGGACGTTTGATTTGACCGTTGGCGTGGATATTGGATATATATGTTCATGCCTGCAAACGGATATCTGAAGAACAGCTCAAGGCAACTGGGCACAGGCGGCTGCTCAGTGATCGTGCCTTGGCAGGTGCCTCCCATGCCGTCCGTCTGATCTTCTTTACCGGAGCTCCTCAAAAGGATTTGACACTCTGCTTTGGGAGCTGATCATGCATACACCCGATATGCATGTAAACGGGTATTGAGCTGAATAGTTTCTTCTATATGCATGTCCTTGTCAATAAATGCCATGCATGATGCAAATATGCATGCAAAGTGGTTACTATCTAACAAATTAACAAGCGACTCTGCTCACAGAAGAGTGGCGCGATTGCTTGCAGATCAGACGCCCGCCCACTTCCATCCGCCACAATCATCTGCAGCCTCCCAGCTGACGTAATCAGCGACACGTCAGTCGCAAAACGAATGCGCAGAGGCACTTGGGCTTCAAACGCATCAAATCCTTACGTGGTGCTGTACCCTTCTGCCGTCTGGCAAATCATTCGCAACACCGTGAAGTCTTTCTTCACATTCAATACTGTACCACTCTCATATGCACCCGATCGATCGGAGGTTGCACAAGGGCGACTGAAGCGGCTGGACGACACAAAATCCTGCTTCGGCTCGAGTCTGGATCTGTGCATTCTCTAACGAATACCAGCGTGCCTGGTGTTGTTTGTATTCGACCCATCTGGTATCCATTGTCGAGCAGTATCCTCAGTCATCGAGCTCCAACACCAGCTTTCCGAGGCTCTAATAACGAGATCCAGTATACGCTCGTTCCTGGTCGAGGACAGCCTCAGCAGAGGCGGGAGGTCGGAACAACGAGAATGACTTGTTGTTGGTTCTTATTAAATATTCTATAAAGAGCGCATGAACTAAATACCTACTACTACTACTACTACTACTACTACAGACTTAGAGTTCTTTGAGCTTGCGCTTGCGCAGGCTCCGCTCGAGCGACTTGGCGGTCGCCACGTTGGCCTTGAGCTGCTGCTTCAGGTGGACGTTCTCCTGCTCGGCGCGCAGCTTCTCCGCTTCTTGTCGCTTCGCGACCGCTTCCCACAGCGACGCGAGCATCGAAGCGGAGTCGTCGTCGTCTTCTGCGCGCTCTTCCTTGATAGAAGACGGCGCTTGTCGACTGACGGTCTTCATCCGCTGAAACTCTTGCTCGAGGCGGGTGGCGGTGACGCGCAGATTCGCGATCTCTTCGCGCCGGCGCTGACTGGAGGTCTTGGGTGTCTCCTTCGTCTTCTTCAACAGAGGTTCTCGAATCGCAATGTCCTCGTGAAGCAGCGGCTCGGGTTCTTTATAACTGAGATCCAGAGGCAATGGGAACTCCGGGGCTTGCTTCATAGTGACGGATGCGGGTCTACACACAAGGTCCAACTCGAGGTCAAAGAACCCGAAGGACTCGTCGAACATATCCGCAAGCGTAGCATCCACAAACACTTGGACATCGGCATGGTCTGCGGCATGCTTGGGCGTCGGTGGCATATTCGTGACAGTCATGGCGTCGCAGTCCTCGAACGGAATGCCCAGGCAGTCTCCAAAGAGGCTGCAGTCGTTCAAGAAACCCAGCGCGAGCACAGGATCAAACATGCTGTGGAGACCGACGGATCCAGCGTCTTCGTGGGCGTGGGCAACCATTCTTGTGAGATGATTGAGACGCTAGTAGTGTATGGAAGCCTTGATAGTAGAGTGGGGGGTGAGTTGAACTGCTCGCGTACCCGGGTGCTAGATTAATAATGATGGAGCTACTTAGCTATTAGGTAGGCCTTCACAAGGCTGGGGCCGCTCTCGTCGTTAGGACGTATGTACAGCAGTCAGTACTCCGGTGACGCAGCCGCCCTCCACCATGCGGTCTTCTCCCATGTTGTCTCAGGCTGTCCATCTGCCTCTGCGGCATAGAACCAGGTTCTCCAACAGAGGTCAGAGCCTGGACGACAGGAAAATCCACCGATTTGTCGTGAATAAGCGGTCTTTTGCTGATTATGGCAGGTGGATACAGTACGACAATCCAATGCAATGCGGCACTTGCTTAGAGACCGAGATTAACGGGAGGACCCGCTGTTACTCATCATGCCCGTGTTGCTCATCATTTGGTGCTGAAGAAGAACAGAAATCGCATGCGCAATTCATATGCGGCACTGTACTTTCAACGCACACACGTGTTGTTTGTGCGAAGAGCTGAGGAAGCCGGAGAACAAAATCCAATCACTCGGACATGTACACACTGTCAGCACCCGACGCCCCAGGGAACCATTTCACGAGAGCACGCTCATGTCGGTTGCTGGAGCTGATACTGAAAATCCAGCGAGATTTCTGTCGGGAGTGTTCCAGTGCTGAGGTACTTACTATACGTCTCCGGATCGTAATCAGGGGGTCCTTGGCGATAGATACATCACCACAAGATCCAGGAGGTCCGACCTCACACATGAGAGAGCGAATGAGAGAGTCACCAATCTTGTATTGATCATGGTGGTGGTCCTCTCAGTCACTCAGTCCGCCCTTCGTGTCGTCAATTGAGTCAGCGTCGACAGCCAGGCGAGCAGCAAAATGAGATGAGATCCAAGAGAGCCCGCCTTGAGTACTACATACGCATTCGTGACGGCAAAGCTCCTTGACCACTACAGCACTGCACAACCCTTGTGGGGTCGCTTTGGGGTACACACACCGTTGGCTTGGCGATGCTGCACGCAAGAGATCTCTCGTCCAGAGAGAGTTGTTTATATTATTGAATTGCATCGAGGATAAAAACTAAATCTGCACGCCATTCATGCCTCGAACCACACCCTCGAGTTCACTTTGCACCACGTGCAGGAACTGCTGTCGACCCTGCTCATAGAGCGCGATGATCATGTCCATACTGGTCACCGCCGAGGCGAGATCCCTGGGCGCCGAATAATCGCACTGCGCGTGCTCTGTTGTTTCTACACGAGGCTTCATCTGGGCGGGTTTGAGCTGGACATACGACTGGGCCAACGTACTGGGAGGTCCTCCGTGGTCGCCTCCGTCTATTTCAATGACTCGACTGAGCTCAAACTGGCTCAGGTACACGATGGGGATCCCACTCGCGGCGGGCTCGTCTCTCTCAATGAGCCGCTCCCAAAGTAACAGCATGCTGTTCTCCTGTGTGATCTGCTTAAACACCGAGAACACGATGGTCGAGCCAGACGGCGTGCCGTCGCTCACGGTAGACTGCATCATTTGCTTGCTAAAGAGCGTGTCGTCTGAGAACTCGACCACATGACACTAATCGAAACCCATAGAATCACAGCCACATAGTTAGCTTGTGTGATTCCTATGCCAAGCACTAGGACTCAGAGATAGGGAGGCGATGACATATGTGTTGCCCTTTGCGCTTGGAAGCCAGCAGCGTCCAGACCAGGGAGTAGAGCGAGCGGAAGTCGAATGCCAGCACTCGCGCGTTCACGAACTCCACGTGCTCGTGCGGGCTGTCGTCGCTCGCGACAACGCGCGTGGTCGTTTGATTCGTGGTTGTGAGCGTGATCCGGTGGCTCTCAAAGAGATTGTCGACGTTCGCCACGCGCTTGTCGACGCTGCATCGCAGAACCTGGAAGATCTCCGAGTCCTTGTCCGAAATCTCGGTGCTGTGGTGCTGTTCGCTGCTCCTCGTCTGTGCGGCTGGAAACGATACCTGCGAAGGATACGATCGAAAGTACCATCATATGCACATTATGAGCAACTCCCCGAGGCACAACCGATAGTAAACTGTGCAGCGACGAGAACGCACCATGCGCTTCCGCAGCATCCGCTTCAGGGGTTTGGCCAGTCCGGCGTGCTCCTTGAGCAACTTGCGCAGCTCCACGCCCTCCTGCTCGGCGCGATTTCGCTCGTTCTACTGGCGCTTGGAGATGGTTTGCCACAGCGAGAACAATGCAGCGACCTGTCGAAGCGAGTGGTCCACCGGAGGCAGCTCTACTGCCGCTGCTGCTGCTCTGGCCGCGTTACTGGGCCGATCCATACCTCGGAGCGCCACCAGAAGCGTCTCCAGTTCCGAGACTTTGGCGTGCAAGTACGTTAGCTCCTTCTGCTGCTGGAACGTCGACTTCTTCTTGGTCATGGTGGGGCCGCATGGGGGTGAGGAGGAGGCATCACTTTCTTTGTTAAAGAGCTGTGGCGCGTGCCGTCTTGCCTCGAATCGGAAACTAGCGGAGCCGCGCGACTGCGCTACAGGTGCTGATGCGGGCATCACCGGACGGTGCCATTTCGCTGTCGCTGTCGGATGGCGACGGCGCACCGTTGTTCGCCGCAAAGAAGCTCTCGTGGTCGCCGAACAAATCGAGCAGCTCCTCGGAGTCGGCCGCGCTGAACGGCGGTGCGATCACGCTGCTGCCGCTCGTCTCTATCATCGCCAGAGTGCAGCAGGTGGGGTTGGTGGTGATGGCGGTCGAGTGGGCCAGTTTCAGGACTGACTGGCGCGACGGACAGCCATCCTGTTGCGCTGACGTTTGTTCACTGCCTGCCCTTCTCTCTATCTTCTCATCCCTATCACATCACATCGCTGGTTCACTCATTATTCGTTATGTCGGCAGTCAATATGGAAATGGATAACGCCACACACTGCGTTACCAGCTTTGGTAAGAATCCTAATACAGAGTGCAGTATACCTCGCACAAGCCACATGAGTATACTTGGTGTTTGCGTCTGACGCTCGGATCCTTACCAGGATATACGCTTTAGAGTACAGTCACCATTCTCAATACTAAACAGCAAGATTGCAGCCAGAAAATATACAATTTGGCAGGGAGGCACTCAGATATAAGAATTAAAATATATAGGTATCTATTCAGTTAGCCGCTCAGGAGCAATGCAAAGCTTGTCCATTCCAGAAACAAGCTCATATATGTCTGTCGCAAGAATTCCAGTGTGACACCAACAGTTGACAACAGTGGCTTCCGTCACCGTGTCCCACGCCTGCTGGGT
>JAADVN010000917.1:0-12153 GCA_023335535.1 Globisporangium spinosum | reverse complement strand
GAGCTTGAGCGGGATCAAGTGACCCCCAGTCTTCACCATGTACGCCGCGAGCTCTTTCGGGTCGCCACCCAGCGGATAGAACTCGACGCCATGCTTCATGACAAACTCCCGATAAACTGTGTGGGTCGCAAGACGCACGCGGTGTCCATCTTCTTGCAAACGCTTTGCAATCCCGACGAACGGCTGCACGTCTCCTTGCGTGCCGACGATCATGATACAGACGTTCATCTTCGGCACGTCGTGCACAATGCGCTCACTCTCAGACGGGTGCAAGAGCTTGTCGGCGTACTTCTGGCGCGCCTCGGCCTCGCGCTGCATCGCCTCGATGTCGTACTGGTCGTCATCGGCGTCGAACTGGAGCTCGATGCGGCCATTCTTGTCGAATGCCGCGATGGCCTGCACGACGTCCGCGAACGTCTCGAGCTTGTCGCGCGTCTTGCGGCCCCCGTCCACGATCGCGTTGACTGCGCGCGCAAACTTGGCCTGCGCATTCGTTCATTCACAGAGCGAGAGAGATTATTAGACACCACGCAGACGTGCACATACATACACATGTACGCACATGCACATGCGCATGTTACAGAGGGGATGACCCGCGTGCGCCTGCTCACCTTGCTGTTGCTGGCTTCGCTGTCGCGCTGCTCGTTGTCGCCCATCCTGCTCTGCTGTGTTGCTTGTCTTCCTAGTCTTCCTGTCGCCTGCCTGCGCGTCACCGAATGTGGAAATGAATGAAAGGAGCGCGCACCTGGTTTCTCTCTCTCTCTTTTGAGTTTCTCTGTGGGATGTGCACCCATGATGAGGGAACTCAAAGAGGAATGGCAATCACACGCACCAAAAGTGCGTGGTGAAGATGCGGAAACCTGCGAAAATGAATATATAGGACAGATATATAAATAGATAGAGAGGATTGAGTATGGAATCCACTTGACAAAGAACCTTCGGAAATGGATAAAACACGAGGAGTGCGAGAAGTGCGCAACGTGGTCCCCATCGAACTTGAAGTCTTTGGCGTGGGCTGATTTTTACCACAACAACAGTATGACTAATAGGAACATGGCTCGGAGGTCAAGGACACACACGAAGGCGTTCATGTATATTCACGCACCTCGCACTCGCACGTGTTAATAATGGGTGTTTCCTGCGTGGTACACCAGCTCTCTGCATCCAGTCAGCTTGGCTGTTGCTAATAATAGTGTCCAACTGGTACAGGATTACCCCTGTAAATGGGCGGCGTGTTTACGCATTTGGGTTCAATTGCGAGCCAAAAATAACGAAACGATGTGATTTCTGTCCAAGGCCGACAAACATACTGATCTTTCTTGGTGGTGGCGGTGATGCCGAGCAACTGCGGCTGGTGATGACGCTGATCAACCGCCTCGCTCTGACACACGTGTCCATTCGACAGAGCTCATTGCATTGCATGCCATTGCATTTGCACAGTGTCCAATCACTTTATATTAACATGTCAATGAGCCAACGCCTATTCCTATGCGACGCAGCAGAGCTTCTCGATCGCCATGAGCGTGCGGTTCTTCTCCACGAACAGCACCGTCTCCTTCTTCGTCTTCATCTCTCCGCTCTCATTACGGTGGTGGTTGTAGTGGCCCGTGGCGATGTGGTCGGCGAGCAGTACGGCGCCGTGCACAGGACGCACGACGACCCCTCCGCACGCCCTTGCGAACCCGATTGCCGCCCCTTTTGCGCCTCGCTCGCGGTACCCACTCACGGGCCGCGCCACAAAGTCCTTGACACCGCTGCCCAGCTCGTGGATAAAAGCGCCTGTGCCCGCGACCGCGCCTCTGAGCGCCGAGTCTGGACCGCGCGTGCTGTAGTCCACAACGTAGTAGTCGACGATGTTCGTGCGATCTTTGGCAGGTGAACATGAAGACAGTGACGGCAACGATGCGGATGCGGACGACGTGAACGAGACTGTGCCAGTTGGGGTCCCAGATGCGGCGCACTCGACTGCGCACTGGTCGCAGAGCCTCCGCTGATCGCGCACGCTCCACTTGGTCGCCACTCGATTGCATTCTGCTGCGTGAGCATCCGACTCGCAGCGCATTTCCGCCAGCGGGAGCTTGCGGTAGAAGCTCCGGACCGCGCCGTCCGCGCCGTCCTCGCGCTGCATCTTGAGTCCCATTTCGCGTGCCTTTGCACAGAGCTCGGGGCTCCGGAGCGCTTCAAATGCGACTGTCAGCTTGTCGACAGTCAGATCGGCAATCGCACACGGCTCGAGTCCGACACCGGCAGTCACGACCGCTCGGCCCCAGAAGAACTGGTCGCCGAAGAATGGTGTAATGAATGTGGGCTTGCCCCCCCGGAGCCCCGCTGCCGTGGTGCCAGCTCCACCGTGGTGCACCACCGCAGACATCCTCGGCAAGAGCCACTCGTGCGGACAATGGCCTAGAAAGAAAACCGAGTCCGGGATCTCCAGGTCGGCGGCGTCGTCCATGTCGCTCATGTTGGACTGGATCAGCACACGGGCGTTCGCGCGCTTGGCAGCTTCAATGATCATCAGCGTCGTCTTCCGTGGGTGCTTGAGCACCATCGACCCAAATCCGACATAGATCGGACCCTCACTGCCACAGCTGTCCAGGAACGCCGCCAGCTCTGGGGACGGCATGTACTCTGTGGCGGCATCCGAGAGCTTGAGCGTCGCAGTGCCGACCACCTCGTACTTGTCGTCGTTGATCCAGTCCGCGGGCTTTGGCACCAGCGACGGACTCCACATGTGCGTGTACGGGATCTGGAGGTCCATCGTGATGGCGCGGCCGCGGTCGCCGATGCGGATCTTGCGCAGCCCGAGCACATTCGTGCGAAACCTGTTGATCGTCGTGTCCGAGCCGAGCCAGAGCAGAAAGTTGACCATCTTGTACGACCACAGGTTGCGCTTAGAAGGTTTGGTGATCGTCTTATAGGACGAGCTTGACAGCGGGTGCGCGAACGCCGCAGTCGGCGCCCAGAGCTGCGGGAACATGATGTGCAATGGCACTCGGAGCTTCTCGGCGACGTGCACGTGGCCGTACACGACAGGGTTCGAGATGATCGCATTGGCTCGGAATGGCGCACCTGGGAGTCCAGGGCCGCCGCCACCTTCGGGGTCTGGGGCTGTCGCGGCGGGCCACGTTGAGTCGCAGATCTCGCCCACCATCTTGATGTTGCGCGGTACCTCCTGCACCAAGACCTTGGGGTTGGTTGGGATGATCTGGCCGCCGGTTTTCACCATGTACTCCGAGAGCTGCTTCGGGTCCCCGCCCAGGGGGTAGAACTCTACGCCGTACTCGACGATGAATTCGCGGAACGCAGCGTGGGTCGCGAGCCGCACGCGGTGACCGTCCTGCTGCAGCCGCTTGGCGATCGCGAGGAACGGCTGCACGTCGCCGCGAGTGCCGATCACGTAGATGAGAATGTTCATGAAGGGCGGTGGCTGTGGGGGGGATGGCGGCTGTGGCTGCGCTTGACGGGATGCCTGTGGATCACTTTGTATCGACGCCATGAGCGCTTATCTTGTCTGTGCTGTGTGCGGAATGTGGAGACGCGAGTCAAATGACCGAGTGAGGCTGGAAGAGCAAACGCAGAGTGCAGTCTTGGGAGTGGGCCAGTCGAGGCCGAGCCGAGCGTGTGTTTGCGCTCCCAGTGAGCTTCATGTCTTGTTGCATCAGGCCAAGCGTCAACAGTGCAGTGCGAAGGAAGGGCTGGACTAATATAAGAGCCCGAGCTTATCAAGCTCCCATAGTAAAGCGTGTCGCGTGCTGTCCAACACAGCCAGCGTATTCTTCCATGCGCGCAGGTTTAGATCTTGGGTTCATGTCGCACGCAGCTTCTCGCCTTCTCTGTTCGTGTGCGTCTCGTTCTCTCCCTCTATCTGTCTGATGAGCTTTGGCTGAACTCGCAGATGAGGCTGAGAACGCCTCGCCACTTTGCTTGAAAGCCTGAAGCCTGACGCCTGAACGGCTCCACCAAACGTGTTGGTGGCAGAAAGCGTATCATTCCACATGAGGTACACTAACTACAGCAGGCTGATGAGAGCCTGTGGGCTCAGTGCAAAATGCGTACATGTCGCATGTTTACCACGAATGCCAATTGCCGACTTGTGCAAGAGACATACCGACGTGACATACTTCATCATTCACAGCCCCGTTGATGATGACAGCAGTTGCATGCATGCCCTTCTCGACTGTGTCCCCAACACGCCATCACTCAATTCCAATCCACTTGACTGCCTGCGTTTGTGAATGTGTCAGGGACCAACCAAGCTCACCCAACACGCCGCTTCAACCAGAACAAACAGATACCGCCCGCCCAGGGGGAAAGGTCGCGGTCGGCACACCCATCCTGGGGTTTCATTTTTTATCCTGTTCATTTTCATATTGTAGAGCACAACGAGATCTTCTTCGCTTCAACAGGCAGACATCGATATCCACCTTGTTAGTACGCCACGACTGAGTCGATTAGACAGACAGACCAACCGTGTTCCAGCGCAGGAGGGCAGCGGCAGCAGCTACACGTCGACGATCTACGGCTTCATTCGCGACCAGAAATACGAGGAGGCCGTGCGCATCCTGCAGATCGAGCTGGAGAACCACACGCACAGTCGCCCCGCGCTCTCACTGCTCGGCTACTGCTACCACCACATGCAGAACTTCAACATGGCGGTGTCCATGTACGAGCAGCTCTGCAAGAACTACCCGGACGTGGACGAGTACCACTTGTACCTCGCGCAGTCGCTCTACAAGGCCGGTCAGTGCGATTCGGGGTCGCGCAAGGCGAGCCAGCTCGAGAGCGACCAGTACGCGCAGCGCGTGCATCTGCTGCGCGCCGCGTCCTACTACGAGCAGAACGACATCAAGGCGACGCGCTCGATCCTCGAGCAGCGCTTGCCGGACGATCCGACGATGATCGTCTTCGACGGCGCGATCGAGTACAAGGAGGGCAACTTTGAGAGCGCGCGCAAGAAGTTCAGCGACGCGCTCAACATCCTCGGGTACCAGCCGGACCTAAGCTACAACATTGCGCTCTGCTACTTCAAGATGAAGCAGTACGACAACGCGATGCGCCAGATCGCGGGATCATCGAGAAGGGCGTGCGCGACCACCCAGAGCTGAGCATCGGCAGCAAGAGCGAGACCAACACGGACGTCAAGAGTGTGCGCAACTCGGCCGTGCTGCGCGAGACGGCGCTCGTCGAGGCTTTTAACCTTAAGACCGCGATCGAGTACGAGATGAAGAACTACAAGGGAGCCCGCGGCACACTACTCGACATGCCGCCGCGCCAAGAAGAGGAGCTCGACCCGGTCTCGTTGCACAACTTTGGGCTCATGAACATGAACGTGGACCCGAACGGCGGCTTCAAGAAGCTCGACTTTCTGCTGCAGAACCCGCCGTTCCCCGTTGAGACGTTCTCGAACCTGCTGATTTTGTACACGACGCACGGCTTCCACGACCTCATGACCGACGTGCTCGCGGAGAACGCGCACCTGACGTTCCAGCTACTCACGAAGGACTTCTACGACTTCATGGACGCGGCCGTGACGCTGCAGATGTCACCGGAGGACGCGTACCGCAAACGTGAAGAGCTCGCGACCAAGCACGTCAAGGGGCTGCGCAAGCTGACCAAGAAATCCAGGACGCGTGCATCGCGCAGTCGAGCGAGGAAGTCAAGAACTCGCTCAAGGCGTACGACGACGCGCTCGAGGACTTCATGCCGGTGCTCATGGCGCAGGCCAACATATACTGGGAGCGCGGCAACTACACGCAGGTGGAGGAGATCTTCCGCCAGACCACCGAGTTCTGCTCCGAGCACGAAGCCTGGAAGCTCAACGTCGCGCACGTGTTCTTCCTACAGGGCAACAAGTACGAGCAAGCGGTCCAGTACTACGAGCCGTTTGTAAAGAAGCACCAGGACAACCTGCTGGACGTGCAGGCGATCATCCTGGCGAACCTCTGCGTGTGCTACGTGATGAACACGGACAATGAAAAGGCTGAGGAGCTGCTGCGCTCGATCGAGCGCGGGGAGGAGGAAAATTCAGTCGCGATCCAGACAGGCGGCTCTTCCACTTGTGCATCGTCAACCTCGTGATCGGTACGCTCTACTGCTCCAAGGTACCGTCAGAGTGGTGTAGCCGCGGACACTTATGGCTTCATGAGCTCACATACATGTTTGATCTTGTTTGCTTGTTGTTGTATTGGTTAGAACAACTACGATTTCGGCATTTGCCGTGTCATGAAGAGCATGGAGCCGTACCATCGGAAGCTCGGTCCAGACACGTGGTACTACGCCAAGCGCTGTTTCCCGGGCTCTCGGTCACGCTCGCAAAGCACGTGACGACGATCCGCGACTCGACTGTGGACAACATCCTGGAGTTCCTCGAGTGCGCAGACCAGCACGGCAAGGTCATCTATACGACCGCCGCGCCAGATCCACAGAACAACAGCGCCGCAGAGATCAACCACACGATCAGCTACGAGGTGCGACGATTGGCAACTTGGTTTACTGCGAGTGGCTTTGTTGGCTGATAACGGTATGTCGCTAACTTGTGTACTGCCTCCCCTCTTATGTCACTGATCCTCCTCAGGCGCGAGTTCTCAAGCGCATGTTCCTCAAACTCCGCTCGTGAGCTCGTTTGCAGTAAACTGCTGGTAGCTACCACTGGCCCCTGTTATTTCCACGTGCATCATACAGTATATCACATCGCTTGACAAGTTGTGTGTTGTTCTGTCTCAAAGTACTTGATCTCCAAGTCCAACGTGGTTGCAGTTGCAAAATGTAGCCATTTGCGAGGAGCTCCGATTTGAACCCTGACCACCACTCACACTTGGTTCAAAACGTACCATCACTCGCGTCGCTGGCCCCCTGTAAATCGATCCTGAATCTCGAAGATCGTTTTAAAGAGGGAGAGGATCGTTTTCAAAGCAGGTTCTCAACGGTGTTGCAACATCAGGGGTATGTTCAAACTCTCCAATACCGACCAGCACCCTCATATTGCAACACCCCTCTTTTTCATCGCCATCACCACCGTCATCATCGAGCACGAACTGTCACAACGGCATTCACCACCAAGGAGCGACACAGCACCACACATACACACATCCGTCCCCGCAAGTCAGTATGAGCGTCTCGAGCCGCAAGCAATCCATGACGACATGCATCCTCTGCTGCCACGAGATCGATAACGTCAAGCGCTTCGACACTGTGGGTGTGTGCGGCCACACGGGCTGCTGCAGCGTCTGCTCGCTGCGCATGCGCCAGCTGCTCGGCTCGTCGAGCTGCGCGATCTGCAAGGCCGACCTGCCGCGCGTGATCTGCATCGAGCACGACGGCGAGAGCTTCCACTCGTTCCAGGACTGGGGCGACAACATCGGACCCACGCACGAGTTCGACGAGGCCTCGGGCATGTTCTTCCTCAAGCGCGACTTCCCCAACCTGCACAAGCTGCGCGACCCGGTGTGCAAGAAGTGCGGCAAGAACTTTGCGACGCTCGCGGCGCTCAAGACCCATCTGCTCGACGTGCACCAGCTGCAGTACTGCGCGATCTGTCTGGAGCACAAGAAGGTGTTTTTGCAGGAGCAGGACACGTTCACGAAGGACCAGCTGAAGCGCCACAATATCAAGGGCACGCCGAAAGAGGGCTTCATGGGCCATCCGCGCTGCGATTTCTGCTTCTCGCGCCACTACTCGACGGCGGAGCTGTACAATCACTTGCATAAGAACCACTTTGAGTGCGACATCTGCCTGCACTCGATGAACATCCAGAACCGCTATTACAAGAACTACCCCGACCTGGAGAACCACTTCCGCGCCGACCACTTTCTCTGCGAAGAGCCGATTTGCTTGACGAAGAAGTTTGTCGTGTTCAAATCACATCTAGACTTCCAGGCGCACTTGGCCAAGGAGCACCCGCACATCAAGACGAGTCGCAAGATCGACGTGCACTTCACGATCCGCCGCGCCAACCACGACGAGACCGCCAACAACGATGGCTTCGAGGATTACGAGCAGTTCCAGCGCCAGCAGCCGCTCATGAACGAGCGCAACACGATCAACGTCGCAGACTTCCCGTCGCTGGCGAGTGGTGGCGGCAGTAGTGGCGGTTCCTCGATTTTCTGGGAGAACCAGTCGACGACGCGACCGCGCATGGAGGATTTCCCCGAATTAGGGGGCGGAAGTAGCGGCGCGCGCTCCGGGGGTGGCACGTCGTCGTTCCGCAATGCGCTCGCTCCGCCTCCGACGCCAGCGATGATGGCGCACATGAACAATGGCGATTCCTGGGAATACCCTGAGCTCGCGAGCGCTGCTGCTGCTCTCGGCGCGAACAACCCGCTGCTGCGATTCGTCAAGCCGCCCAAGAAGGGGAAGAAGGGGAAGAAGTCGGGTGGTGGTGGTGGTAATGGAAATGGTGGCATCGCGAGAGCTGCAGCAGCTGCTGGCGACGAGCTGGAAGAGAAGGCTGCTGCGCCATCGGAAGATGACGACGAGGGGGAAGAAGAGGACGTTTCGGGACCGGAGTACTCGAAGAGTGCGATTGTGCTCAAGCTGCGCCAGGTGCTCGGCAGCGATGCCAAGTACGAAGTGTTCCGTGAAGACTGCAAGGCGTTCCGACTCGCGGAGGTCGACATCCCGACTTTCTACGCCAAGATGAAGGACCTTTTCTCGCAGGAGGACTTTGAGAAGCTCTTCCTGCGCCTCATGCGCCTGTTCCCGGACAAAGAACAGGTCGACAAGTTCTTTGCGCACCACAAGCAGGTGAGCAAGCGCCAGAACGCCGCGCAGGGCTTCAAGGAAACCCAGTCCAAGAAGAAGAACAACGGAGGCGCACAGCAGAAGCAGCCGGTCGGTGCTGCGTCAATTAACAACAGCAATGGCAACAGCAAGGCTCGTCGTCCACAGCAATTGCCTCAGCCAGCTGCCGCTGGATGGGCGAACGCGCTTCGCGAGACCGGCGCGTCGCCTAGTACCCGAGGCAACGGACGCCGTGGCCCCTCGGTGATCGTGCACAACACCAACACGCGCGAGCTTCTCGGTCGCGACGACCCGCCAAAGACCACGTGGCGCTCGTCGCAGACGTGGCAGGTGCCTGTGTCAGCCTCTGCTTCTCATGCTTCAGCCGCCTCTGCGAGTCTGACGCCGACGACCACGAAGATCCAGACCGCACCAATCGATTCGTTCACGAGCCTCGCGCTTAGCAGCAGCAGCAACGGCAATGGCTCGTCGTACGCCAGCGCGTCATTAAACCAGGGAGGCGCAGGAGGCTCGGGTTCCCAAGGACCAAACTTCAAGGTGACGAACAAGAGCGACTTCCCGGGACTACCCTCGGCTGGAAGACCCGTGGGCGTCCAGGCCGTGACGCGCGCGACGTGGGACGATCAGGTGCAGCAGATCGCGCAGAACCGACCCGTGGCAGCGCAGGTAGGAGGAGGCAACGGCGGAGGCAAGAAGAAGCAGAAGAAGAAGAACATGACGCTCGGCGAGATGGCCATGAAGTTCGCGTAGAGAGCCAACCAACCAGCTGACTAAACGTAGCGCCGCACACACTGTACATCCTGAGCCAGCGGTCTGTAAACCAAATAGAGAGAGAGCTTTGGCTATGTGAAGAGTATTCAGAATGAGAATGAATTCGACGATCTACCATATCATATGCAAAAAAAACTGTGTATGTGTGTGATTGTGCTTGAACATACTGGGCACACGCAAACGCTGGCAGCTATTGATAGTAGCTAGCTCTCTGGCTTAGCTGATGCCGAGATGGGCCATGATCTTGTCCAGTTTCGCCTCGATGGAGCTTAGACGCTCCTCCAGCGCGGCCGAATTCGACGAACCCGAGCCGTTTTCGCCGCCGAACGCGGTTCGCGGCGTGGTCGGCGCCGAGTACGATTGTGCAGAGGAGGACGAGGCAGCAGAGTAAGTTGATGCCGACGTTGGCGCAGCCCCGCCGCTTGGACGGCGGAAGGAGCCGCTTGATGCGTTGCTGCTCGTGCCGTTGCTTGAGCCGTGACCATTACTGTTGCCAAAACCACTGCTGCTCGATGCGCCACCAGCCTGACCGCCCTTTCGCGCTGCAGCTTCGCGGTTCTTGCGCATGATCTCCGCAAAGCCGCCGCTGCCGCCTGCAGGTGATGGCGCAACAGCAGGAGCTGGTGCGGATCCAGCAGAGCCAGCACTGTGAACGCAATACACCATTTGATACAATAGTGAGTGAGTGGTGATCATGCGGAATATATCCCCTGGTCAGATAGAGTGAAAGAGGCAGCAGCGTACCGAATCGGGGTGTTTGGCGTTCGCTTCAGGTTGCCGCCCGATTTGATCGCCATCATCATCGCGCTCATACCACCACCTCCGCCGCCACCGCCACCACTGCTACCAGTATCGCCGCCACTGCTTGCGCCTCCACCACCACCGCTACACTCATTCATACAACAAGAGCCAACAGGGTCAGCCATCTCAGTAAAATCCAGCAACTTCGCGGCAGCGTCATTCAACCTCACAACACACAGACATAGTCAACACAAACGATCACTTACGCGACAGCGGCGAGCGGAGAGGACTCGCGCGTCGTGACCTTCTTGAGTCTGGCGCCCTTCTGGATCTGCGCGAGCAGTCCACCTCGTCCCGCGGCAGCAGGTGGCGCTGACGACGCTGCTGCTGCTGTAGCTGCTCCGGACGCGGCGCTGGATCTCGCGGCGCTACCACTGCTGCTGCCGTGATTGCTGTGCTTTGGGGGCGTCTTGGTCGCGCCACCAGAAGACGACGACGGGCGGTCCCATGTCGTCACTTTCGTCTGCGGATTGTAGTAGTATTCCTGATAGAAAATATGCCATATGCCCAGGAGCGCACGCACAATCGAGAGCGTCAACATTGTGGGTGCGAAAGGAACAGCAGAAGCGTTTACCAAACAGCAGGCAGAGAGAAGCAAGGTCAGCAAGTACCTTGCCTTCCGGCGACTTGTACGCGAGCCAGGGGGCCGGCAGTGTCATCGCAGCAGACACGCGGCAGTGGAGTTAGATGAGAGAGATGGAGATGGAGAGAGCGCCACGCTTGTTTCTTGCTGATGCTTCCGCTGAGCTTTTCGACTCTGCGACTCTGACTGCGAGCTGATTCCAGTTTGAGGCGATCACCATCATCACAGATGTTGCAGGTGAGAAGAGGCAGAAAGTCTGCACTTTTGAAGCAGGCTTTGAGACTAGAGTCATGTGGACCGATCAAGAGCTGTTTCTTTGAACACTCTATTAGACCACAACAGGATAAATAAATAACTCGATTTTTGTTAAATTCTAATGTCATTTTTAAAACATTATGCTACTTATAGTTACGATTAAATAAAGGCAAATGATATTTTCACCCCTTTCACCCCCGCGTTGCAAAACAAGGTAACAGTATTGTCACACATGTGAAGGGCTCGATCGAAGGGTGGACGAGGGATACGTGTGGGTGTTCGTGGCTCGACCACGCGAACGACCTTTCGCCCAGCGACCACCCGTGTACCATTTTCTTCCTGCTTGGTGCAACCTGATCGAGGCTGACTCGACAAAAATGAACGCGAAAGATCGTTCTCCAGTGAGGACGGAGATAAGCTCCGTGTTGATCGCGAGCAGCGACAGCTCCAAGTGTTAAACGAGCAATATGAACGAAGAAACACCTGCTCATCAGATACCTTTTAGATTGTGATGAATGAATGCGAACACGTTGTCAATTTGATTTCGTGTGATGTTGTGTAACGGGACTCAGTCCAACTCAGCTATCGCAAAAGCGAAGAGCTGGGTGGATCTGATCCTTGAGGAAACGTTGAGCAAACGGAACTCGCACAGAAGGGTGAGCCGATGCTTGGGCCTGGGGGTCTTGGGTCTCGGGCCTTGGGGGCTTGGAGACGAAGAGCGGCTTGGACGGAAGAGGAGGCGACTTGAGTGGTGGAAGGTAAATTTGCAACTGAGTTAAAATGTAGTCCTGGTTCCTGCTGCTGCTCCTAATGCACCCGAAGGGCTCCTAGAGGTTTTACTCGTAAAATTTCGCTCCTACATATAAAACCTACGATCCTGATATATATAACCTTGGGTACTCCGAGGTTCAACCCATCGACCTTGAACTTGAAGTCTGATGGGAAGATTCCCTGTGATGTGATTGGCTCGCGCTACTCACATGAACCTGGCTGTCGCGTCGGTC
>JAADVN010000916.1:0-12156 GCA_023335535.1 Globisporangium spinosum | reverse complement strand
GTGCTCTCATCTTGCTCCTTTTTCGCACGGTCGCCACTGCTGCGCAGAAAGCCCAGTCGCGTGTACTCGGTGTTCGGAGAGTACAGGAACCAGCCATTGTTCTTCGGGTGCGGAGGGCCTTTCTGCCTGATCTTCTCAGTGCGGTAATCGAACGCAAACAGCGCGCCAATCGAATTTGGAGGCTTCATTCGCAGAGTCAGCAGATTGAGCCATCTAAAGTCAGCCAGGTCACACCCTTTCATGCGCGTGTACGCGTCGTGCATCGCGAGGCGAAGTGTTAGCAGATCCTTGCAAGCGATCAAAAGCATCAGTTTGTCTTGAGCAACCGAATCGATCGTCGCCAGCGCACCTCAAATGCGCCAAATTTTCTGGAAGCACCATCGTACGGAGTGAACGTGATTCGGTAGTTCGTGATCTTCAGTAAGCTTTGAACCGCGTGGTTGCTTCCATCTATCGCCACCATACTCTTCACGCGCTGCACGTGCTCAAGCACATTTTCGCCCGGCAAGAGCTTGAACTTGTCGGTCACCATCGAATCGTGGAACCTGTTGCGTGCATCAGACGAATAGTCCATCAATCCAACGCTAGGTTCGTCTTGTGTTGCTTCTGTCGGCGGGTAAGTCGGCTGGGTTTGGTGGAGATGCTCTCGCGCCTGTCCGAGCACACTCAGGAAATTTGCGCGGTCTTCCGTGCTGTCGAGCATGAACTTTCTGGTCAGTTGCGTCGACGCATTCTCCGTCTGCATCTTCAGATGCACGTCGCGTTGAGAGTGCGGACGCGCTGTCGCTGCTGTGCACAGATAACTCGCGCGGTACATACCGTGAGATAGAACATGGAGCATGTGCGTCTCGGCATCGACTTGGAGCTGGCGCGAAACGCGGAAAATTCCGCCACGCCGCTCGAATACGGTGTGTGATTTCTGGGCAAGGAACGAGAGCGTTCCGACCTCGGGCTCGCGCGGCGAGTCGCTGTTGAATGCCAGCGCGCGGTGAGAAGAAGAAGAAAAAGGAGATGCTGCGCTGCAACTGCTGTCCTCAGCCACGATGTGCGTCGCCACGTGCAGCATATCGATGCTTGCAGTTGTTGGCTCGAGCTTCGGCTCGTAGTCGACGTTGCTGCTACTTGGTGGAGGCGCAGCAGGTTCGCTGTCGATCGATTGAGCTGAGAGCACCGTGGGGGTCGCATGGGTCATGTCACTGCTGTATTTGTTGCCGACGGTGGCTGTCGACGTCACCGGGGCGGACGCTGCGCTCAGCGAGCTGTCGGCGGTGGTCGACTCCATGCTGCTGACAAAACCAACGCCGGCTGCTCGCTCGAGCAGGAAAGGAGGGGGGATGAAGATTGAGTAGTGACGGACGCTTATTGGCTCTTGGCGTGCAAATGTGGGGCTATGATCGAGTGAAATGAAATGAGTCAGTGAATGAACCGAATACTTTGAACGTTTGTCACAAGAAACACACTTTGGCATAATTATGCAAACTACGTATGCACTAGAAGAGGAAACCAACCTGTTTAAGAACATGCTGAGCAGAATCAACCTCTGAAACACGATTCGTATCTTGCATTACCACAGCTACCCTTTCATAATGCATAGCTTTTCATCTTTTACTTCAAGTTGCCTCTAATAATGCATAGCGGTTCAACATTGGACCACATCTCAACGAGACAGACTGCACAACAATAGCAGCACAAGACAGCCACGAGACGATCGCAAACCCGATGGCGCGACTCATCCAGCCGGCAAAGGGCGAGCCCTCGGCGTCTTTAGCGGGTGACGATGGCGACGAAGGGCCGGAACCTGAGTCACCAACAACAGCCAGCGAACGGCTGCGGCACGAGACGACAAGCGTCGTCGAGGTCGAAGATCACGCTCGCAGCAGCGCACCTCCTTCGCTCAACATCTTCGGGTTCCCACGAGACGCACCGTCGCGCTTTGAAGTCACGTTGTTCGTGTTCAGCGTCAAGCAAGCAGGCAGGCAGCGTGCTCGGGAGACTCTGCGGCATAACCAAGAAGAACACGCCGTTCCAGCTGCAAATCGACATTGACACGCGCGTGCTCAGCTTTTTTGCGTTCACCCGATGACCACGAGAGCTATCCGTGCAACGCAATAGTAATGGCGCGTCCGCGCTCCCGGCTGGGCACGTAGCTGGAGGTCTATGCCATGAATGGGTGGCTACGCGAAAAGCTCGCGTTTCACAGCACGGAAGACCGAGCGAATTTCCTGGATGTGCTCGTAGAGCCGACCGTTTACTTTTTCAAACAAGCCAACTCGTGTTGATCACGAAGAAAACTTCCTCCAGCGGACCAAGTGCCTCCGACGAACCGCAACACTTGCAGGCTCCATGATTCGATGGTGGTCGACAACGCTAAGCTTCTTACCGGGTGAACGACCGTGTGGTAGAAGATGTGGAACGTGCGACGAATCTACAGGAGTGGTGATGCCTCAAGTGAACGCGCTGATTAGGGTGGGTGTGCTGTAGATCACCACCTACCAGGCTGTTGCGACCGCTTTGGTGTGAAGCGGGAAGCGTCATTCCACAAGTTCAAGATGTATCGACGCAGGTAAGTAGATGTCCAATAAGGATATGACTCTAGTGCAAGAAACCCACCAAGTTCACCAAGGCACTGCTGGCAGAGATTAATTCCGAATTCCCCACCCGAAGGTAATCGATGCTTTTTCAAGCAGCCTCTCTCCATGCTGTGGGCACTTACATGCGCATTCACGAATCCTGCCAGGCGGGAAGAAGAAGAAGACGTGCTCCTAATGTGCTGTAAGAAGAGGACATGCAACTTTGGGAAACCAAAGTTCCACTTGGAATGAACTCTGGTTTCCCCTCGTTTTCAAGACCCAATTCTTATCATCGAATCAAAATAGAACGTTGTATTCGGAGGTTTTACACATTGAGGGTTCTTCAAAACGAGCGCTGGCCAAACAAACTTGAGCCAGACCTCATACAATCGATACTCATGATGCGCGCAGGTAGCGGAAGGGGCAGCGTGTTCGAGTTCGTGCCGAGCGCCGCGGTGGAAAAGGCCTCTGTGCACGACATGGTGTGAGTGCCTGACGCTGGCTGTGTACTGGGTGTGCTGGCAGCAGCATGTGCGATCAATGTGCACTCAAGCGTGTTGTGTGTAGCTACGCAGCGTGTCCAAGATGTTTTGCATCAGTCCAAGCGCAAGTGCAAGCGCGAGCGAGCGGCATCTCTCTACCATCTGCAGCAGCAGCAACAGCAGGCGATACCATTGAGTGCGCTTCGTGCGGCTCTCTTCTCCAGGCGTCCGCAGTTCAATACAAGTACAGACTCAAGGTGAAAATGCTCACCCGGTTATCGAAGAGATAGCTCCGATTGACTTCGAGTGTGTTGTTTTCTTGTTTGAGTCAGATCCAGGTCGCGTATGGGGCAAGTGTTGTGGATGCCATGCTTTTTGACGAGGTCGCGCAGGGATTCTTGGGCGTAAATGCCGCACGGCTCCAAAAGGTTGGTGTGTGTTCTACCTTGGTCAGTGGCAATACTCTCGGGATATGAACGTATGAAGCTGACTGCTCGCTCCATTATACTTACTGTACACGCACAAACAGCTCCAATTGCAGTACCCTTCGCTACCGTGGCTCCTAGAAGAGCTGCTCGTGGGTCTCCGGATATCGTTCCGCTATCAGCGACCTGAAGACCGGACGGCAAGTATCACCCCCACCCGCACAGAGACGCTCAAGTACATGGTACGAAGCGCGTGCTTGCTAGGTTGCATCACCTGTCATTTGTCAAAGCCTAATCTCTCACTCTCATCCACACTGTCGGAGCAGAAGGACCTCAAAATCGTCGCCATAGCGCCGCTTTCGAAGGTACTGCTGCCAAAGCCGCTCGTGAGTCTCGCGATGGACGTGCTCACCCACGCACAGCTTCGCAATTCATCTGCTGAAGAATATGGCGAGGATGAGGACGATTAACTCAGCCAACAACAACGAGATAAGGGCTCGACGGTCAGCAGCAAACGAGACATTTCAAAAGGCAAACTATATTAATGAGCAGAGGAAGAAACCCTACCACTCGAGACGACAAGCGGCATCGCTTTCTTTCTATCTTCGCGTCTCTCTCTATCTCCGCATGATTGCCTTGCTTCTCGTCGGCGCGCCGTGGGACTTGCCCTTGATGTTGCCCTTGCCGCGCTTGGTGCGCGCGCCGCTCGTGACCTTGACGCCGCGCGAGCGCGCCTTCCGCTTCTCCTCCTTGCGGATACTGGTCTCGCTCAGCAGCTCGTCCTTGGCGTACTTGTTCACGTTCGTCTTCTTGGCCAGCTGCGGCTTCTTGCCGTTGCGGTAGTCCAGGCGCTTGCCGTCGCCCGCGTCCTCGTCGCCCTCTTCGCCGCCCGTGAACACGCGCTTGTTCTGGCGCTGCTGCCACTTTTTGTAGATCGCGCCGACCTCCTTCTTCTTGCGCACGTTCACACCGCTCTCGTTGCGGCGCTTGAGCGTGCCCTGCGCCGTCAGCTCGCCCGCCGTCGTCTTGACAAACTTCTTTTTGCGCACGTCCCAGTGCAGGATGCGGCGCTTCTTGTTCAGCTCGATCGCCTCGTCCGGGTTCACGTCCAGGATCGCCTCTTCCAGACGCGCCTCCTGGAACGAGCTCACCTTGCCGCCCTCAGCGCCGCGCGCGAGGAACTCTTCGGTCGCGTGCTCGCCCTCCTTGATGTACCCGATGTAGTTCTCGCGGTCGATGAAGCTCTTCTTGCCGCCGTCGTCCTCTTCCTCAACGATATTGTCGTCATCACCGTCTTCGCCAGTATTAACACCGCGGTCACCCTCGGTCTGCTGCTTGGCCGCCGCGATCTCCTTCATCACGTCCGCCTCCTTCTCGCCCGCCGCCACACGCTTCTTGATCTGCTTGCGGTCGAACTTGGACAGAAAGAACGTTTTCTTCTGCGACTGCTGCAGCTGCTCCATCTCGCGCGCCGCCGCCGCGTCCGCCTCCGCCTTCTGCGCGATGCGACGAGCGAGCGCCTCCTTGTCACTCGCCGTCAGCTCCTCATTCGAGTCCTCTTCGTAGACCTTGTCGAGCACGCCTGTGTGGTCCTTCTCGCCCTTGGTCGCCTCCTTCTTGATGATCTTGCCGTGGAGCTTGCGCTTGCCCTGCATCATGATGACCGCGGCCGAGTTCTTCTTGGCCGAGTGCGTGCCCGAGGCGATCTCAAAGATCGTCTGCGGCGGCCGGAAGGTCTGCAGCGACTCAATGTACTCCACCTTCTCGGCCTTCGAGTCCTCTTTCATGTACGCCTCCATGAACAGTGGGTGGATCTTCTTCGCCAGTACGTCCTTGGCGCGCTTGATCGACAGCTTGGACGGGTCCGCGCGCGTGCGCGTGTACGCCTTGTACGCGTTGTCGCACACCTTGACGAGCGGCGACACCTGCGGGTGGTTCTTCATCACGTCCGCCATGTGCTCCGTCTCCTGGTCGATCAGCTCGTTCGGGAACGCGCCGTAGTGGATGTCCGTGACTTGCATTGTGTCAAGCGAGTACGACGGCACACCCACGGGCGACGAGTCCTCCAGGCGGCGACCGATGTACAGGTGAAGGTCGACCATGAACGGCAGCTCGTCCGGGTCCACAAAGTTAAACGCCGTACCACTGCGACCTGCACGCGCCGCACGACCGACACGATGCACGAACAGCTTGGCGGTCGACGGGAACGAGTAGTTGAGCACGTTGTTGAGCAGCGGGATATCGATACCACGCGCCGCCACGTCCGTCACGATCAGCAGGTTCGTCTTCTTGGCGCGGAACTTGCCGATGTTGATCTTGCGCGACGCTTGGTCCATATCACCGTACACGCACGACGACTCGATGTGGTTCGCGCGCAGCAGCTCGTGCAGCAGCTCCACGTGGTGTCGCGTCGCCGCGAACACGATCGTCTGCTCGTCCTTCGGGATGAACTCGCGGACCATGTACAGAAAGAGCGCCGCCTTGTCGTTCGAGCGCACGGTGAAGAACGTCATCTTGAGATTCTCCGAGATCTTGTTCTCGACATCCAAACGAATCAGCTCTGGCTCGCTGAGACCGGCGCGCGCGAACTGCACGAGCGCCTTGGGCAGCGTCGCCGAGAACAGCAGCGTCTGGCGACTCGTCGGCATGTTCTTGAGAATCTCTTGCAGCTGCTCCGCGAACCCCATCTCGAAAATGCGATCGGCTTCATCGAAGACCACGTACTCGACCACCTTGAGGTTGAAGTCTGGGATTTCTTGCAGGTGGTGCATCAGACGACCAGGGGTCGCCACGATAATGTCTGGGTTCGACGCAATCGATTCGAACTGCTGCTCCATGCCTTCACCACCGACAATGAGCGAGATCTTAAGGTTCATGAACTTCGCGAGCATCTTCGTGAAGCGCATGGTCTGCACCGCGAGCTCACGCGTCGGTGACAGGATCAGCGCGCGCACGCCGATCTTCTTCGAGTGCTCCTTGAGCTTCTCGAGCATCGGGATCAGGAACGCCGCGGTCTTTCCGGAACCTGTACGCGCCATCGCCACCACGTCCTTGCCCGAGAGTACGATCGGCAGCGACTTACGCTGGATCGGCGTCGGCACTTTGTAGCCCATGGCCATGACACCGCGGAACACGAGCGGACTCAGCCCGAGGTGCTGGAAGCCGCCAACACCGGCGCCTTTGCCGTTACTCTTACCATGCGTGGTGCCACCGGCAGCTGCGCTGCTCGGCGCATTCTTCTTGGTCTTCTTGAGCAAGTCGTCGCCTGCCATGGTAGTGGATGGATAGAGAGATACGAAGGACGCGCGCGAAGGTGTCGGGCAGTCAACTCAACCTGTCAATCGGACTTTTGCACCGTTTGTAGCTGCTCGCTATTTGGAGCCCAAACGTCATGGGCAAAACCATTGGGCGGCAGCAATTTCGCACGGTTGAGACTGCTGATTGGCTGAAAATCGGGATCTTCAAGAGCTCTTCAGGTGGCCCACAAGATCTGAGCGAAGATCCTAATCGTTGTTGATAATCCTAATTGAGGTGCAATTGAGATGACACATTATTGTTCGAGGACCTGATCCTAATTGATGCATTATGTGTGTCCCACGTCGAAAACGGATCATTTGGTATGATAAGGTGGGACACATCACATAAAACGCAGAATTTCTATCTGCCTTTCGCTGCCCGTCTTTCGCTGCGAAAGTCGCACACGCTGAATTGGCGTTCAACACAAGGCAAAAGCCAGCAGCAGAGCAGAGGCATGTCGCTTGGCGAGCGCCTGCATGTGCACAGCGACGAGCAGGACGAGGGCGAGTGGGCGAGTCGCTATGAAGACACAGCGGAAGCGCTCGACGCTGTAGCAGCAGTGGCGGTAGCGATCACGTCTAATGGCGAGCGTGAGTGGGACGCGACAGCCGGCGCGCTGACGTCCGCAGCAGCGCACGACCAAGCAGAGGGCGTGCTGACGTCAGCGACGACGCAGGAGAACAGAGATGGCGCGATGGAGCTCGCTGTGCTCGGCGATACCTGCCCGATCTGTTTACAGGGACTTGATGACTCCGTGATGATCCAGTCGTGTTATCACGTGTACTGTTTTGAGTGCCTGAACACCTGGGTGCAGAGCCTCGCGCTGCACGGCATCGATCCACCGACGTGTCCGCTCTGCAAGGCGCAATTCGAGACGATCTTCACGAATGTAGCGTCTGAGCACGACTACGAGGTGTTCCGGTTCCACGGCAAGCAGCGGAGAGACAGCCACGCGATCACTCGACAGCGCGAACAAAGTGCACAACGACAGCAGAGGCTGCAGCGCCGATCGCTCGTGTACAGGCGCTGCATGCGCCTCGCGAAGATCAACGGCACGCCTGTGCCACTTCAGGACACAACAGATTCGACTAGCAATGCACAGGTGCAGTACCCCAAGATCGTGAAAGTGAGAGGCGAGTACGACGCGTGGCTGCAGCGCGAGCTGGAGGCGTGCATCGGCTCCGACATCGACCTCACAGTGCTCGTCTCGCTCATCCAGTGCTGTCTGGACAAGATCCACCGCAGTGATGTCGCGAGAGGGTACAAGGAGCTGGAAGTCGCACTGCAGCCGTTTCTGTACGAGGACGCAGCGATATTCGTTCGCGAGTTTGCGTTTTTCCTCGGTTCGCGGCTGAACATGGACGCGTACGACTCGGTTCTGGAGTACTGCTGCTCGAATTCCGACGAGTGCGCGACCGCATTATGCACTGCTGTTCATAGCGAATGAGTTTAGGAGTAGTTTATACTTGTGTAACATGTAAAGAAAACTCAAATGACACAAAAAAAAATAGTGCAAAGCGAGGTGATGAAGAAAGTGATATTCTCTCTGGAGTGTGTGTGAATTCTGGGTGTTTTTTTTTTTTCAGGTGCGAGTTGAGTCCAAGCATCACGCGTGGATGGATGCGCCTCGCTTAGCGGTAAGCTATTTCTTGCCGAGCACCAGGGCGAGCAGCGCCATGCGAACGTACATGCCGTTCTCCATCTGGCGAAAATACGCCGCGCGAGGATCCGCGTCGACCTCTTCGGTGATCTCGCCGACACGCGGCAGCGGGTGCATGATCACCATGCTCTTCTTGGCGTTCGCGATGCTCGCCGGAGTGATCACAAAGCTGTCCTTCACGGCGTTGTACTCTTCCTCCGACTCAAAGCGCTCCTGTTAAGCAGAGTAAAGCACCAAAACAATGTTCAGCCACCGCGCAATAAATAAGAAACCAAGTCATTTCTGAGCAGTTGATCGCAACCATACCTTTTGCACGCGAGTGACGTAGAGCACGTCGCTCTGGTTGATCACCGAGTCCAGATCTGTGGTCTCGTGCTGCTTCACACCACGCGCAGCCAATTCGTCAAAAATGTAGCGAGGCATCTTCAGACTCTCTGATTAGCACAACACAAACAGAACGCAGGAACCAACTGGATTAGACATCAAAATCACGCTGGATACCCCTGTAGTGGGCCATAAAGAGCGTACCTGGGGCGACGTAGTTGATGGTCACGTTGAAGAGTGCGAGCAGTCTCGAGAGCGAATGCACGGTGCGTCCGTTCTTGAGATCGCCGACCATCGTGACCACTTTGCCCGACAGGTCCTCCAGGTTGCGACCAAGCTCGTTGTAGATCGTGTACAGATCCAGAAGCGCCTGCGTTGGGTGCTCGCCAACGCCATCACCCGCGTTCAGCACAGGCTTCTTGGTCGCACCAGCGGCGACCGCGGCGCTGCCCTTCACCGGGTGGCGCAGCACGATCACGTCTGAGTAGCACTCCATGCAGCGGATCGTGTCAGCGAGCGTCTCGCCCTTCTTGCTGCTGGACGAACTCTCGTTCACAGGCACCACCAGTCCACCGAGACGGAGCATCGCCGCTTGGAACGAGCACGACGTGCGGGTCGATGGCTCAAAGAACACATTCGCGAGTAGCTAAAACAGACAAGCGCAGCAATAGCGTCAGCTTCTGCTGCAGCTCCACATCACATAGGCACAGCGATGCAGTAGAGCGCTTTACCTTTCCCTTGAGAAGGTCGCACGCGCCTTGGCTCTTCACAATCGCTCGCATCTCATCGGCGACCTGCAGCACGCGCCTGATGGTGGAAATCGCACAAGAACAGGCAGGCTCAACATGCTGCGCGCATCATGTAGCAAGCAGCAGCACAGGGGCGACTCACTTGGCGCTGTCGACGCCGAACTGCTCGATGGAGAGGATGTTCTCTCCGGCCCACGATCCCTTCGCGTCCAGAGCCATGGTTTGGTGTTGGTGTTGATGATGGTGAGCTCTTCGTTGTCCGTTGCTGATGTCGAAGTTACCACCGCCACACGCACGCCAACTCGTCACACAGGAAAGAGCAAAAAAAACGAAGGTTGCACGAACGCAGCTACATTCGTGCAACCTCGCTTTGCTATTTACTGCGTGCCTTCTCTAAAGTACGGTATTTGAAACTTCTGGTCCCCGTCGATTCGCACTTTACCAGACGTGTCAAACTCGAAAAGCGCCAACGCCAGAGGCTCGAAAGAAAGTGGCAGCCATAACCATGAGCGAGGACAGCGCCAAGAAGATGAAGCAGGGCGCCGGCAAGCGCCTGAACGATAAGCAGCGCGTGGAGATCATCCAGATCTCCGAGAACTCCAAGATCTCCAAGCGCCAACTGGCCGAGAAGTACGGCGTGAGCGAGGCCGCGATCCGCAAGCTGCTGCTCAAGAAGGACGAGTTCCTCAAGCGCTACTACGACACGCCCGAGGAGATCCGCGACCAGCGACTGCGCGGCAAGAACCTCGGGCTCGGCCACGAGTCTACCGACGCGGTGCAGACGGCTGCTGACGGTACCGACTACGCCAGAGGCGCAGCAACTGTCAGCACCGGCGTGCCGACCACATCTGCGTACACCAAGAGCCTGTACCCTCCAGACGACCCGTGGAAGCACGGACTGCCTGCGCTTGCGGGCAAGCTGGCGCCATTTTTGAAGAATTTTGCGCAGGGCAAACCTCCACGCGATGTAAACGCCGTCGCTGCTGCGATTGCTGCCGCTGGAGAAGCGGGCGATGCTGCCACTGCGGACGAGCCGAGCGCCTCGAATGCAGCGATCGATTGGATTGGATTCTCGCGCATGCTTCGCGACATTCGCCGCGCATTCCACCGATACCCAGAGCTCGGCTTCCAAGAAGTGCGCACGCAATCGTTCATTAGGCGTTTCTGTGAGACAACGCTCCGTATTCCAGGTAAGAACATCCAAGCGATTGCGACGACGGGTTTGATTATCGATGTGTGTTTTGAAAACGCCACGATCACGTCGAGCGACAAGAGAAAGCTCCCAGTTATTGCGTTCCGTGCGGACATGGACGCGCTCCCGATTGAGGAGATGAACGACCACTTGCCGTACTGCTCAACGCAAAAGAAGCAGCGCAAGGAACTGCGCAAGCGCAAGAAGCGAAAAGTGAGCAGCAGCGTCGCGACTCCAGTCAAGGCGGACGACCAAGCGAGCGACGAAGCCGTCTCCGAAGGATTCGTGACGCCTGTGCAGCTGGCTCCACGCGTTCAAGTCAGCGAAGAAGCTGCGCGCGAGAGTGGAGATGTCGACATGGAGTCGCCGACGGCGCCAGCAGCTGCGCAAGACGGCGAAGAGCTCGACCAGGACGCGACTGGAGGTTTCCCTGTCGCTGCGCACATGTGCGGCCACGACGGCCACATGGTCATGGTGCTGGGGCTGTGCGCGCTGGTCGTCCGCAATGCGCACTTGCTCCCACAGGACACGTTTGTGCGATTCATTTTCCAGCCAGCGGAAGAGGGACCAGGTGGTGCAAAGAAGATGATTGAAGAAGGCGCGCTCGATACTGTTGACGAAGTGTACGGCGTGCATAACTACCCGTTCCCTCTCTACAGCGTGCACCTGCGTCCTGGCCCAGTGATGGCGCACGAAGTCGAGTTCTCGGTCGATATCAACGGTGTCGGCGGTCACGGCTCGGCTCCGCAGCAGTGCGTGGACCCGATCCTGGCTGGCGCGATGGTCGTGCAAGCGCTTCAGTCTGTTGTGAGTCGCTCGCTCTCGCCGACCGACACGGCCGTGCTCTCGGTGACACAGTTCCAGGGTGGCGAGACCAACAATGTGATCCCGTCGCACGTGTTTCTTGCAGGCACGATCCGGGACTTTGACCTGGAGGTAGCCGAGAAGATCAAGGCGCGTATGGAGGCCATTGTGCACTCGACGTGCGCTGCGGTCGGCGCGACGGCGCAAGTGCACTTCAAGGACGGCTACGCGCCTGTGATCAACCCGTACGAGGAGACGCGCAACGTGCAGCAGGTGGCAATGGATATTGGTTTGTACGTGAGCGAGCAGGGGCTGCCACTGATGGCGGCGGAGGATTTCTCGTACTACCTGCAAGAGCGCAAGGGCTGTTTCTTCTTCTTGGGCACGAAAGAAGACGCGGACGACGACAAGCTCCGCGCGCTACACTCGGCCCAGTACGACTTCAACGATAAGGCCATCCCGCTGGGCATCCGCCTGTTCCTCGGCATCCTGCAGTCACGCTTCCAGTGCGAGCTCTACTCGGCCGAGGAGATGCAGGCGTTCCAAGTCGCGATGGAGCGCATTGCGCTCCCGAGCACCGTGACGATTGTGTAAACGTTGTGTTTTTTCTCTCTCTCTCTCTCTCTCTCTCTCTCTCTCTCTCTCTCTCTCTC
>JAADVN010000915.1:0-12167 GCA_023335535.1 Globisporangium spinosum | reverse complement strand
GCGCGTGCCCACAGGGTGGTACCCAAAGCTCATGATGCTCTCGAGCACGACACGAGCGCGCGCCTCCGAGAAGACCTCCAGCGGCGCGTCCGCATCCAGCGGGTGCGGCAGCCACGTGTGTGAATACGCCACGAAGCTCAGTGTGAGCGCATAGAACGCGATGAAGCCCAGCAGGAGAGAGGGCGAGTGCGGTACACGGTGCGCGTGCTGCGCACTGCCAGAGCCACGGCGCTTGGACTGCTGGCCCTGCTGGTCTTCGTGACGCTGGGGAGCGTCCTCAACGCGGCGGCGCCGGCGCACGCTGTCGCCCACGACCACCATATTGCTTGGTCCGTTCGATCGTTCTCTGTGGCTCCGAGCGATGTTCGCGACTGGCGTGGTGTTATCAGAAAGATTGGATTTTGGAAAAAGCTGATGAACCCACAAAAAAAGGCATAAAGTGGCGATTAGCACTTTTGCGATGTTACTTCAGAAAAGTGCTAAAGGTGCTAACGTTGGTAACGAGGATTGGTATTTTCACAAACTGTGAGTTGATAAAATCTGTGCTGCATTCGCCCCTTTTATGAAGAGTATCTCAGAGAGTTTCCAAACCCAGACCCATCCACCGTTTTGGCATAAACAATGGTCGCAGAACTAGTATTCTGAAAATGGCGGACTCGACGGCACTTGAAGCCACGAGCGACGGCTCCTTCGACGTCCCCGCGAGCGAGCGCCAACGGAGTGGGAGTGCGACTGCTGCGGCGCTCCAAGAAGCAGGTACGGAGCACACCCCATCACCGTTCCGAATGGCACTGGTGCTGCTCTCGTCTCTCACTAGCTGACGCTCATCTCTTTTGTGTCTGTTGGTTGTGTCGCGTGGCTGAAGAGCTCCTGCGGCAAAAGGGCAACGCGGCGTTCCAGAGCAAGTCGTTTGAGCTCGCGTGCACGTTCTACAACCAAGCGATCGAGAAGAACAGCAGCAACCACGTACGTGTGTGGCTCTTGTGCGTCTATCTATGTATCTATGTATCTATGTGTGCGCACGCATGATTGGACATCGAAGTGAATGTGGCGTTCGTCGTGTTTGTTGATCTCGTGTGTGCTGGTTTGATCACACGCAGCTTCTCTTTAGCAACCGCTCGGCGTCGCTGCACCACCTCAAGAAGTTTGAGCATGCACTGAAAGACGCAGAGAAAACCATTGAGCTCGCGCCAAATTGGGCCAAGGTGCGTGTGTATGAACTTTTGGGCTCTTCACTATATCTACCAAACGTACTGCAGCAGTGCTGACGAAGGAACAATGTACTGCGCTTTAACAGGGCTACCTGCGCAAGGCGAGCGCGTGTGAAGCGCTGCGGCAGTGGCAGAGCGCCATTGACGCGTACAGCAAGATCTTCACACTCGACTCCTCCACCACAGACGCGAAGAAGCAGGCAGCGCTCAAGATCCCGCAGCTCCAAGAGAAAGTCAACAGTTCTTCACATTCGAACTCCGATACAAAAGCCAAATCGAAAGTCCAAGCTGGTGGCGCGGCTGCTGTCCAGCGCGGATTTCTATCCGCCAAGCGATCCGCGGCACTCTACAGTGAGAAGGAGGATCTGGTTAAGGAGGTCATCGACTCTGCAAGCGGCGAAACACGCACGGAGAATCCGCAAGAGCGCTCGTGGCGCTTCATGCTGCGTCGTCTCAAGCAGGGCTGCAACACCCAGGGCATGAACGCCAACGGCGAGTGCGTGGTGCTAGACGACGGCGTGTTTGCGAAGTTGCTGCAGGAGTCCGAGTTCCAGAAGCTCATCTACCCTGGGATCCCCAAGCAGCAGCTCGTGCACGCGCCGCAGAACTTACAGGCACTGCTGGAAGATCCGTGGTACAAAGAGGAGCTGCTCGCGCTCATGCCCAAGGTCGAAGCGAAAGCCGAGAGCGTGCTGCAAAATGTCAAGAAGCGCGGCGCAGCGCAGGGCGAGTTCATGGACGCGGCTACGGAGTCCAAACTGAGGCCACAGGTGTTGCAAGAGGCGTTTGGACGCGAAGTGCTCGCGATGGTGCACCGCGTGAACTACAAGAAGCACGTGATGATGGCGAACGATGTGCGCACGCTCGCGGACCCGAATGCGGACTTTGCGACGTGGGACCAGCTCCCGGGCGAGTTTCTTGATGCGCTGCTGGCCAAGAGCTCGAACGATCTGGGCCAGGGATATCCATCGTCATCAGCAGACTCGAAAGTGGCTGGCGTGGCTGCGATGGACGGGTTTATGGGCGACGAGTGGACGGAGATCCTGTTGGCGGACGTCCAGCGCATGGCAAAGAACAACTTGCTGATGGAGACAGAGATCAGTGTAGAGACCGCTCAGTCCAAGAGCAATAACAGCACAGCAGTCGCGGCATCACCAGACGAGCCCATTTCATCGAACGGCCGCATGCGCTTCCTCGAACAAAGCGACTGCCAGCGAGAGTACCCTGCGGTCGCTGAGCTGATTGAGAAACTGCACGCGCTGCCGTACGAAATCAACCGCAAGGGACCGGAGAATGCGCAACTTTGCGCTCAGTTTGCGCATTGCACGTCGGTCCACCAGCTGCGCAAGGGCGAGAGCCAGCGCCTGCGCTTGGATTGTGGGGCGGGCGAGAAGGACAACGGGTTCAAGCTCACGTGCGTCTACTTCTTCAACAGCCTCGCGTCGATAGAGACAGAGGATCTGAACGAAAATGATGGAGCTATAAAGATGCCGACGACGCTCAACCTCCGCACGAGTCTCTTTGTAGACGCTGCGGTTGAGAGAATTTCGCCCGAGGCAGATCGCCTGGTGGTGTTCAAGAGCCAAACGGTGTTCAATGAGATCACGATGGTCCAGTGCGAGGGCGAAGAGCTCTTTTACCTGACGTTTTGGATCCACGGCAAAGAGCTCCGGTAGAAGAATCCAAAGATTGGATGGACTGCGATACAGAAGCAGAAGGGACAAGAGCGATGCGCGATTGTTAAAGAGCAAAGTCGCCGAAGATGGCTACAGTACCCATCATCTTGGCGAGATGGCTACACATGTGACATTGGGCACGAGAGGACCAGCATTTGCAGAGCAGCAGTATAATAAATGGAGCACACGATGCTGCAGGGAACTAGCCCTCAAGCCTCGCTCTTTAACTGACCGCTCTTCTTCCAACTGCTTGGTCTCTCGCCTTTCTCTTCTTCAAGTCGGTTCTCCTACCACTACTCCTCACAACTAACTACGGACAGCATCACGCCACAGTACTCTCTACAATATAGCAATGCTTCTGATCACATACCGTATTCATCATGTCTTCGTCTTAAATACATGGATGCATCCACCACTTTCACGGTCACCATCACTCGCCAGTCTACAGACGCACCACAGCCAACCACTCGCTCATCCTGACCTTCACTCTCTCAGAACTGCAGTGGAGACCGCGACCGGGACCGCCGCAATGGTGTAGTCGTGGGCGTCGCAGCAGTCGGCAGCGTCGTCATCTCCAGACTCATGCGCAGCTTCATGGGCGTCGTCTTGAACTGGGACTGTTGACCAGCCCCAATCCCAGAACTACTGGCACTGGAACTGGAACTGCTTGTTAATGCGCTGCTGCTGGGAAGGTGGAGCTCCTGGAGGTCGTTCTCAATGTTGCGCATGAGGCGGATCGAGCGTTTCGAGCGCGGTCTTCCCATGTCCACAGTCGACCGGAGCTTCATTACGGGCGACGGCGTGCACATGTGGAAGCGCGACGTGCGCATCGGTCCGCCGCCAGATCCTGATCCGTGGCCGCGATGTCGCGCTTGTACACTAGATGACGAGTTACTGGAGCTACTGGTGGTGATGAACCTGCTCTCGGGACTCGCCATGAGCCGCACCATGCGCGCGGTCGGCTGCTTCTTGGACGGCGTCCGCAGCGGCGTCATCGGCGGATGCTGATGACTCGAAACACTCGGGTTACTTGGGACGATCCCGCCACTGCCTCCTGATACTGTGGGCGCGGTTGCTACTGCGGATGTGAGCTGAAACCTGCGTACCTGTCGCATCAACGCAGCAAAGTTCGTCTGGTGCGCGGGCTCAAAGTAGATGCCCGTGATACCCGAGTCGTTGACCACGCGGATGTTGGCGGCGTCGTCGTCAAAGAGCACGGTGTCTCGATTACAAACGCTCTCGCGGCGCTCGCGGGACGCCTGCAGCGCGGCCGAGATCACGAACGGCAGCTTGCACGTGCGGTCCAAGTGGCGGCCGCCGAACTGCCAGAGCGGCGCGAAGCCCAGCGTCTCGTTGTGCGCCAGCTGCCAGGACGCGTCGTCGCCTCTCAAGATGAGCCTTTGCGCGATCTCCAGCGAGAAGCTCCGCGCCAGCACCTCCTTGATCAGCGGCACCTGCGGGCTGAACGTGACGACCGCGACGTGGACGTCTGCGGCCAGGAGCCGCGGGATCAGCGCCAGAAATAGCGGTCGCACGTGCGCGCAGAGGTCCCGGGTCGGACGCGTCCATGCGCCGCCCGTGTGCACGCGCACGAGCGTCGCGTCAAAGTCGATGCACACGAGCTTGACGCCCATTTGGCAGAGGAGGCTCGCGATCTCGGTCGCGTGGTCGGCGATCTGGTCTGCTGTTAATAGCGGAGGCGAGGGAGCTGGTTGCAGTTGGTCAGCGTCAGCGTCAGTGTCGTCGTCATCGTCATCGTCTGCAAAGAGCCGCGCGATCGGGGATGTTGTCGTGGATGACCGCGGATGCGGATACGATGGTGGCTGCGGACGCTTCAGGCCGGTGCGCGGACTCGACACGCCGCACTCCATGTGAAGCCGTCGGACTGCAATGCGGGACGTGGTGGCGGCAGGCGAGAGCGAACGAGCGAGCGCGAAGACCGCAGTCGTCCGTCCAGCCGCACCACGCCGTAATAGAGAGAGAGAGAAAGAGAAAGAGAGAGAGAGGAGGGATGGCAGCCGCAGCCTTTTTTGCCTTGGGTCCCCAAGTAGCCCGCGCGTCCAATTTGGCCCCAAGTGGAGGAATGAAAAAGCGCGCGCAAAATGGTTCAAATTGTGGGCCACAATTGCTGAAAGAGGAGGGTGCGGCGGTCCACTCTGCGGCGGCCATAAACAGGCCAGAAAAGGACAGCAGCCGGTTGTGACTCACTTTTTGGCGGCAGTCAGACTGCTGTTTTTTTTCGTTCGAATGTTTGAACAGTAGACGTAAATAGCACAATAGACATTCTGCTGGGAAACAATAACAAAAATAGGCATGCTAACGCGATGTCAAGTTGCGATAAACAGCAGAAAAGGCAGCTGCGCTTTTTGTGGAACGCACTTCTTTGGTGGCAATACTCTTTAAAATAGCGTACACCTGTCTATAGCGAATAATACTCACAAACCCTCTTCATAGCGCTGCATTAGAGGGTCAGCTTGATGGCGCAACTTTTGGCTGTGATGCCAAGTTTTCTTTCTTCTGCTTTCCGCAGCGTTTCGAAATGACTCATGACAATCTCGTGTCGGGCGTAGTAGCCCAGCCGTGTGAAAGTAATTAGCTTGACAACCAAGCTAATGCCATTGCAACTTTCGAACGAACGTCGGCATTGGATTCCAAGCCCAAAATCTTCTCTTTTTTCGGCTGCGAAACTTGCAAACAGCTACACTGGTGCAAGCACAATATAGAACAATAACAGACACACACTCGTGACAAGAAATGCAAAATGCTGCGCTCTTCTTGCCAACGTTCGTTAATTAAAGGCCTTGCGGCCGACTGCTATTCTTCACACTCACTTGATCACACTTATGACGTCTTCTTCTTCATCACATCATCATCATCATCTCTCTCTCGCTCGCTCTCACCTCCACAAACACTCACTTGCATGACGCACGCACACAGACAACCAACGGACGGACTCCATGGCGACGGCTCGGCTTCGGCTTCTTCATCGACACCACCATCAGGATCTCTTCAGAGCACCGCCCGCCACGACGACGACAACAGACAACAGACTGGAGAAAGACTTGATCTCTATTTGACGCATACTTGGTTGACCCCCATGCACGCACTGCTCGAATGGATAAATGACTTGTCTGCTTTCAGGGATGGACGGTTGAACAAAGTTGTTCGATCACCTCATTCCTGCTACAGCATCATGTCATCCAGCTTGCTCGCTCTGGAATCTCTTTCAGCCTTCTGGTTTTTGAACTCTGGTGTACTGCGACTGCTATTGTTGTTCATGGCTGCTGTTGTCGTATGTTGCTCTCCCTCTCTCTCGGGCCACCGATCCAAATCTCCGTTAAATAAACTCTTCAAATAATGCTCTGTTCTCTTGACTCAATCTGCAAGGCTCACGGTTCATGGCGCCGTTCCGATCTGGAAGAAGCTCGTGGTCATGTATCGCGACGGGTCTGCCGTGCTCGAGATTCGCAAAAAGTACGTCGGGCCACACTGCATGCCCCATGGAACGCGAGGATATGTGTAGAAGCCGTTGTTCGGCGCAGCCTTGGCGATCGTCGTGGTCGCGCTCGATCCCTCCTCCATCAGCTCGATCTGCACCTCGTCCACCTGTGTATCTAGCACTTTCCACTCTATGCAGACTGGCTGACCTCGTCTCCAGATTGTCCGCGTGGACGGGACGATCACATCTACCAGCGCAGCACCTTCTCCTTGGCGAGCAGTTAGTCTCTTGGTTTCAGTGTCCGCCTTGCCGTACACTCGCATGTGTACGTGGTTCTTGGATCGTGGGTGCAGGAACCCCGAGCTGGAGCCCTGAGGCGGCAGCGATATGCTCGCAAAGTCTGTGAAATCGTGGCTTCGGCGCCGCATCTGCGCACGGCCGTCTGTCGTCGTCATGCAGAACGAGCTGCGTCGCTCGAGCAGGTCTTCCTGGGACGTGAGCGACCTCGTGGTCTGGGATCGCTTGCCATCTGTGCTGTTGTTATTCGCGTCTTCAAAGCCCAGGATCGGCTTGATTCTCCGTCCGCTGCCCTTGCCAATCATAACCGGCGACGTGATCGCGTCGGTCGGCTCGTCGTGGGTCTTGTCTCCTGTCGTGGACGTCGCGCTCGACGCCGAGCTGGAGCGCGTCGAGCTCGACGACACGCTACTGCCGTTGGAGTCCTGTCGAAGCGTCATGCTCTCGGTAACTGCCACGTCTGAGCACGAGGCGCGCAGCAGGATCTGGGTCGTGGTCGAAGAAGAAGAGGATGCAGTGGTGGTCGTGGTCGTGGTAGTAGTAGTAGTGGGCTCGGCGTCCCGCATCGCGGAGAGACCCGTGAGCACTAGCAGGGGACACGCGAGTAAGTTGCCCGTAGTGGTCGAAGACTCGTCGACAGCAGCGCCTTCCAGGAGGGAGCTACTATCAAAGGCGAAGGCAAAGGACAGCGGATCGATCTGCGCGGCAGCCGGCTTGTTTAACTCTACTGTCAGCTTTGCTGTGCCGGCGGGGTCTTCTGGGGCGTCGTCTGCGCCAAGAAACAAGCGGTGCAGCAGCCGTTTCGCGGTCGCGAGCGTCGCGCGCGCCAGAAACAGAATGCGGAGCGCGAGCGAGTGCGCCAGGAGCGACAGGCAGGCGGCAACGGTGGCTTCTTGTTGTTGTTGCTGCTGCTGGTGGTGGTGGTGGCGGGCGTGCGGCGCGGCGGCGGCTTGCGGCGCAGCGGCTTCCTCTTTCTCTCGACGGCGCGCAATCGTGACTGGGATCTCTGTGTTGAGTGAGCGAGTGTGTGCGAGAGCCGAAAGGGCCAGCCAGCAAGACAAGACCCCACACCCCAGATGCACACAGACGCACGCGCACGCAACTCGGCCGCGGTTCGGTGAAGATTTCCAAATGGGGTGGGTGCGCAGGCTGCTTTTTTGCCGGCCAGCCTGCTTGCGTGTGTGTTTGGGGAGTTAGGGCTTTTCTTGTTGTGAGTGAGTGCAAGGGGGACCCCTTTCTCTCTCCCCTTTTTGTGTGTGTGTGTGTTGGGCTGGGTTGACAGCAGCAAGCCAAAACTTGAAACTTGACTATGGGCTTGTCTATGGGAGGACGGAAGAAAGTAGAAACCATCCCTTGTGTGTGCTACATTATGGAACAATTGTGAGCGCGCTTTCCCTTCCCTCTTGCTTTTCAGCCGCAAACCAACAAAATCAAACAAACAAAAAGCAAGCCAACAAAACCCACAGAACCTAACGTCCTTGCTGGTCGCCAAGCGAGCGAGCGAGCCAACACATACGACACCGACTGATTCTCTCCGACTCTTCCTCTCTCCCTCCTCTTGTCTTTGCAGCGAAACGCCGTCCAGGGGTAGGGTTCGCCTACAACGCCGCGTAAAATAACGCCCGCACGCGTCAAATTACGTCTTGTGGCAGCGAAATTACGCCATTCAGACGGGTGCGCGTATCACGGGCTAGGGCTGTCGCGCGCACTAAGATTCTATATTATGTCCTGCTGCTTTGTGGCGCCAGGGCTCTGACGCCATCGCTCGTTTGATAGAGAGAGGAGATCAAAAACACAGCAGCAAGCAAGCAAGCGACCCGCTCGCTCGCTCGCTTGTTCGATGTCAATCGGAGCTTAGCACCGACGCACCGACCCAGTACCGTAGATTGCAGCGTACCGTAGAGAGCCACAAGAACACGGAACCCCAAAAAGCGGCGTCCACATGCGAAAAGGCTGCGTGCGACCTCAACCGCGTGGACGGAAGCCCGTCGATCGACCAGTCGCGGCCTGTCTGTTGCTTTGTCTGGCTGCTTTGCAAGTCGCATGTTGCCCGAGCGAACGGACAAGCAAGCCCAACAAACAACACTAGCAACTTCTTTGCGAATACACATGCACACATATTTGGCAGCGAGCGCTAATAGTTTTCATTCTCGTTTTTTTTTGGAACGAGCATGTCCCAAATCGCGTTTGTTTCCCCTGTGTCTCTCTGTGCGGAACATTGTATGTTACCGGTATTGACCATTGCCAACTCTCGTCGATCATGCTCTTTTGTAGGGAGGCATACCTTGATGACGCTTTTTGCCATACACCAGCTACTGCTGAGTTGCCGCTTGCACGGCGCACAAACAAAACAAGCCTTGCGCGCAAACACAACAAGCAAGCGCCTTTCGAATCGCACAAAGCAGCAAGTTAAGACGAACCCCTGGTGTTCTTTGTGCTGACCATGGTTTGATCGAGTTGTTTGTTCTCAAAACGGACAGTTGCGCTGTTTACTTTGGGCTGCACGAGCGCCTTGTGTGTCGTTTTGCTGCTGGCATTGAAGATCGCCCTTCTTGCGTGTGAATTTCTTATTCTTCGGAAGGATGGGGCGCTGGATGGACGAACGGCCGGTCGGCTGGTCGGTCGGGCATCTGCACAAAAAGCCCATACAAAAAATGCAAAAGCGCGGCGTTTCAAATGGCAAGTTGCCACCTGCGTGACTTGCGTACGACTGTGACAAGGATGATGCGGAAAGCGGCCACGCCAGTGACAGCTGATCAAAAATCAAAACCTGCCCAGCAGTTGACTTTACACCACAGAAGGTGCATTTTTGTTTGTTTTGGTTTTCTGAACTTGACTTGTGTTGTTTATCTCTTTGCGCTTGTGTTGTTTGTTTTGCTGTGTGTGATAAGAGAGACACTGAACAAGGGACGCGTAAACAGGATCTTCCGCTGCTATCCTTGCCTATGCTGAACAAGCTTGCTGTGTGTGCTGAAATGCGAAGGCGCTGGGGGGGTTTCTGGGTATCGATTAGTGCAAGAAAGACTGCAATTGTACACTCACACTGTCTCTTGCAACTGGCAGTAGTCAGTCCGTCCGTCCCTGTTGCTTCAAATCAATATCCATTCGCTTGCTTCAACGTCCCAAGTAAAGCCGCATGTGTGAAAGGAGGAGGAGGTTATGTGCTCGAGCCGCCGCACACAAACACAATGCGACAGCCACCAAAAGCAGTCAGTCAGTCAGGCAGGCAGGAATGCCTCTCTTCACAAATGGAGTTCAGTCCAGCGAGGACCGAGAGCACAGTCCGGGATTATTGTTTTTCTGTTCAACAGCCAAAAACTTGTTTATAGTAAATATGTATGTCTGCCATGTCTTTCTTGCCTTTGTGAAGTGAATATTACGCCTCTTAAAAGTGAATACGCTGTACAACAGGTCCAATGGCAAACCAAAATCGAAGCTCGCTTCCCGCATGATGGTGATTGCTCGCCAACGAACTTGTCCTTTTTGGCGGGATCAGACAGACGTGACGGACGATATGCACGGACAGATATAAATGCTAAGCGATATGATGAGAAGAAGGCGAATAGCATTGCATCACCACTGCTTGACTGGTGCTTTTTGTTTTCGGTCATGGAATATTGGGGTGTACTGTAGGAGACAACCCCACGCTCCCCCATACAAGCGCCAAGCCTAACGTCCTGAAGCAAAGCCTGAAGCAGGGATCACCACGCATGCGACTTGCATGCATGAAAGCAGGCAACAGGAGCTTGAAGCGGTCCTTCGTTCCTCACCAAACCGTGTGTATTTCGCTATTCCTTTCTCTCTTGCGCAGATGGTCACATCTCCGATATATCCTGCTCGAAGGTCCTAATAAAGTCGCTGTTTCTTTGTGTGGAGCACTGCTGCTGCTAGAGCTGCTCCACAGTGGCCAAATCCTCGAAAGGCGCACTGTTCTAAGATCACAGCAACTTCTATCACACAATCGTCTATTATAAGCGAGCGCTCCCACCCATACATACGCTTGAGGGTCCTCGCTTTGGATTCACATCTGCTGAGGACATTTTTCAGCCAGTTGGCGTACACTCCAGAGAGAGAGAAGTGCACAAATGGATCTTGAAACGACAGAAGGCGGCGGATGACGTGTGCTCCGCGTGATCACTCAACCAATCAATCTAGCTACCTACCTATCTGTCTGCGTGCAAAGGTTCAATAGGTTCAATTTCAGTAATACCGAACCCGACAGAGCCCTCGTCTTCGTTGGTGTGTATCCTCGCTGTCTCTTGTCTGTGTGGCTGCTATTCTTCCGGAGCGCCATCTGTGGCTTGAGTACTGGTGTCACTGTGGCATTGCATTGTAATAGCTGCAGCTCACGCGTGCGCACGAGAGAGAAGGGAGGAGGAGAGGAAGAGAGCTAGGGAGTGGGAGAAAAAAGCTTAAACATCGCAGGATGATGTTGTTTCTCCGCAGAATCACAATCACGACGAGCAGCTTTTCGAACATTAAGACACGGGAAAGCAGCAACTTTTGCTCCTTCATTCGCATGCACCTTATCGCATGTTCGCAGCGAAGAACACGAGGGAGAACGAGAGACATTCATTTGCTTCGAGCAGGCTTATCCAGTCGATGACAAGCTGACTGACTGACTGGACGGGCTGGGCCAGTCGACTTGCCTGCCCGCCGACGCTGAGCGAGCACGCACGTGGCTGCTTGCGCGTGTTGCGACTGTGCTGGGCGGCTCAGCTTTTTTCGAAGAGCACTTCGCAGAATACGACGGATCTGTTATCCTCAGTTCTCCTTCGCGAGGCTTCTTCTTCACGTGGCTGACTGATATGACAGATGTGATATTTGAGCCAAGAAAACATCAACATTGGTGTACTGTGTGTGAAAGGAGGAGGAGGGCGAGATACACTCTCTCTCTCTTTCTTGGCAACCACTACTTTCGAAAGTGACGTGGCGCATACATGATCCATTCATTCATTTTCGTCGTAGACAATCCGACATCTTGGTGACCCTCACTCTCGTGCGTCGTTTCGTTCTTCACGTGCGTCGGTTGAAGATCGAGCCCTCAAGCGACAACCCCAGAACACTTTTTGCGTCGTTCGCCCCTAAAAGAGCAACATCCGAGGCTTTGCACACGAAAAATTGCGCACTTGACTAAACATTTGCAAATGGATGCAACCACAGTATGAATTTAACCACCTTTTGTGTTTTTCGTGTAAATCGTGCATTGAAGTTTGATGGTTTGTGGCGTACTGACAATTTTTACCACCATCGGATTGTGGCTTTATCTTATTCCAAATTCTTGGCTCAGTCAAGTTAAGTGCGATAAACCGTGATTGCGGTGACGGAATTATCGGCGGTGAGAGCCTTGCTGGGTGTGCGCGCGAGCAGTTTTGGCTTTTAGCCGATTTGCGTGGTTTGCATGTACAGATATGCCTGGTTGTAGTCACACAGTAATTTCGATCAAATTCGAGAGGGTATGTATTTTGCAGTTTAGACATTATACAATTTTCAAGAAATGTTTATTGGAACTGCATATAATAGTGCTTGGTTTCTCACTGCTTT
>JAADVN010000914.1:0-12174 GCA_023335535.1 Globisporangium spinosum | reverse complement strand
CGCGACTTCTTGATCTGGCTACGGCTCCCTGAGGATGAGGAGGACGACGCTCTCGTCGCAGCTGCAGGCGCCTTGCCACCTGCTCCTCGTCCTCCTCCCCTTGAGCTGGTGGTCGCGGTCGAGGAGGACGCGCTGCTGGTGCGGCTGGTGCGCGAAGGCAGCAGCTCCATGTCGTGGCGGTATGCTTCAGACAATACAAGAAGATGGTAGTCTGTTAGAATCGGATCCCAGCGAATGAGTCGACAGGCGCGTGAGCGTATCTTACTATAGCTGGCGTCACTGGAGGCGTCGCCCCACTCGTCGTCTTCTTCTAGTTCATGGTCGTCGTCATAGTGGTCGTCATCTTCCTCAGCTGCTCCCGAGGCTCCTCCTCGCTGTCGATCTCGCGGTTCCTCCTGGTTGTTGTTGTTGCCCTGTCTATCGTTGCCCAGAATGAACGCGATCGAGGATTTCCCGGAGTCCAAGTGGTGCTGCAGCGGGCTGGATGCGATACCACCGCTGGCGTCGTTGCTGTTCTGGTTGCTGTTCTCGTTGCTGTACGAGAAGGACCCTTCTCTGTCGTCCCCATTGTCGTGGTCCAAGTCCATGGCGCTCATGTCGTCCTCGTGTTCCTCCACTGTCTCGGCGTTCATGATCGCGTCCAGTCGGAATGATCCGAGGCGAGACAGGGGCGACGGCCCGAACGGGTACGTCTGCTGCATGCGCTCGACCAGGCTCTTGGCCACCACAGTGGAAGCGTCGTCCGCAGTCGTCATAGTGAACCTGTTGCTGTTGTTGTTGCTGTTGCTGGTGTTAGTCTCTGCTGCTGTGCTGCCAGTTGTAGACTGAGCGCCATCTTTGTGCGCGTTCTGCATGATCGTTGGCGCTGACGTTGCCTTCAAAGGGATCATCCAGGTCCGTTTGATGCTTCTTTAATCCGAAAACCGCCCGCTGAGAGGGACCGGTCGCTCGTTCCACCGAGAGAGACTGAGACTGAGAGAGCGAGTGAGAGAGAGAGAGAAAGAGAAAGAGAAAGAGAGAGAGAGAGAGAAAGGGTACCCACCCTGACTGGCTGACTGACTCACTCCTGCTAATAAGTCGCCTTTTGCCTTTTCGCCCGCCTCTACAATCGCGAGCGGCTTTTCAAAAACTGAGCAGCGGCACGTGCTTGCAAGTCAAGTTATGATCAATCGAGTTGAGGCGCGTGCTGTGTGCTGTCTGTGTGCTCGTCGTCGCTTGTGCGGTTGTGAGGACAGATGGATGGATGGATGGGGGTGGCGGCGTCGCCCCGCCCTCGCAAGACTCGCGCTGTATTGCTCGAGGGCACGTCGTCTTCTTTTTCGCTGCTTGCTCGTTTCAGAACAGATGAACGACGAGACGCTCAAGAGCTCCACTCAGAAGCCAACCAGGCTTCTTCACGTCAACAAGCGCAAGCGCAACTCAGCGAGCGGTGGGATGGGCTGTTCACTCTGCACCAACAGAGGGTGGAACACCAGCGCCAATTGGGGGCGGAGAGGGGGACGACTCGACTGCCGACGGGGGAGACATCAGGCGAAACGCGCAGGTCACTTGAAGTTTCTATGCGGGTGGTTGGTAATGGTCGCAGTCTGGACCATGGAAGGAAAAAAACTTAAGTATGCCCCATGGCCGCCTAGAGAGAGACCAGCCAGCGCCGCAGCAGCTGGTCTTCAGCCCATATGCTTACCTAGAGTTGCTGTAGCATGCATGCTCGCTTGATTGATTGACGCGACGTAACACTCGCTCGCTCGTGAAAAGTGACTGACTGAACTCGCCACATGGCCTTTTTGACAGCGTATCCATCACAACTTCCAATTTACGACTACACACCTTCACAAATGCCAAATTATGAGATGGAAATAAATACCGAAAGGCGCTTGGATAAAGTTGAAGAAAATTGGAGAATACATGTGTGAGTCGCGCTGATCGATCGATTCAATGGAAGAGAGAGCTAGCTGTCTATCCATAGAAAAATAGGTGTCAAGATGGCACCCTCTCAAGTTCCCACTCACATCCGCGTTAAGTGGATCAAGTGCTGCTGCTGCAGAAGCAGATGGAAAAGTACATTGAACGTGGGACCGCTTGCTTGTGCCGGGTGGGACGACGGTGCCAGCCTTGGCAAGATTGACGGACAAAACCCATTGCAACCCAATCTAATGCAACTGTGGGCCATTACAGCATGAAGAATTTTTTTTTCTAAAATGGCTGTCGATGCTTCTTGAAACAAAGGTCTTCAGTTGCGTTCACGCGGTGGTATAGCACAACATTTGCATTTTGCGGAGACCTTCTCCTGACGTGGGGTCAGGAGAAACCAGTCGGGCGTGCGCATTACACTCGCTCGTTCGGCGCTTTTCTAAACCCGCAAAAGCTCAGCAAACTGCTATGTGTGACTTTTGCTTTTGCTCGTAAGCGATGAGATGAACTCGCGGGGCGAGGACGAGGCGGCGGCGATCAAGTTATGTCTGGCCGTCCATCTACCTGCAGCTTGTTTTCTGCCCAGGACCTCCGAGGGGCAAACTGAACCCATGCGTACAGTACCGCTCGCCTGTCTTCAAACAGCACTGACTCCTTGCAGAACTACTGAAAACATTGGCTTTATCCTACACATGGGCGCTTCAACGGTGTTTGAATCATAAATAGAAAAGATCGCTCCAACTGCAGCAGGAATATTGGATCGAAACTGGTGGTAGCATTCCAATTTCTGAATAGTCTCTCTTTACCTTCGCTGCATTGACCCACATTCGTCAAATACTTCCACTAATGTATATATACCTCATAAGACGACTTATGCCAAACAAAATCCCTATTTCGCCGCTTGATTGGTCAAAATGATTGCGCTTGCAAATTCTTGAGACCCGAAAGGAATCGTACCGCAACAAAAACACGAAATGCTGCCGCGTTGAAGCCGACGCCCCGTCCATCCCGCACATGCAAAACCCATGCGACGCTGCAGCAGCAAGCAGATCTTATGGATCTGTGGTGGCGTGAAAACCACACAATGTAACATCACAAAATGCCATCAGCTGGAGCGACTTCAGCCAGTCGTTTGTGTGAACGCGCCATAATGGACTTCCAAGGAGCTCTCCACTCCAGAGCGATCCATCTCATGTCAAAAGCGTACAGTACAGTATCGCACAACCGTTGCATCAAAACCATGGATTTCGTTCGCTCAACGGATTGTGCTCCTATAAAAATATTATTTTGTCGACTGAAATGGCGGAGAGCGCTTCGAACGTAATTTTCGGCTCTTCATCGATGTAAAGTGTGGAATAAGACAAAAATCGCTGAATGTGGCGCGGAAGAATGGGCCATTCGTTCTGTTGGTTTTCTCCATGATACACGCTTCTTGTTGCGGCTCGCAACCCACGAAAAAAAGCATGAGATGGTGTCACAAAGTCCATCGAACAAATACAGTAATCGAAAAAAGTCGACACGCTCAAGCATCGACCAAGCTTGTTTTCAGTACTCGACACGACCACGTCCCAGCTGCAATGAAGTTCATAATACAGTCAAGTTGATCTCGAACGGAGCACGTGAAGAACCTTGCGAGCGAGAAATACGTGGTGGACTCTTAAAAGCGCAGGACGGTACGCGAAGCCGAGGCTTCCAAGCAGATCTACACCACCGGCAGCACCTCGCGGAGTCGCCGCAGCGGAAACAGAACTAGAGCTGCTGCAAGCGCGGAAGACGCCATGCGGAAAGCACGAAGTCTGCAGCAAGATGGAACTCGAAGCGCTGCGAGAAGGCAGTTAAACTTGACATCGCTGCTAAAACAGCGATGTCTACGGCCGGCGACGAGGAAGTGACCTAAAGTGGCACCAGAAGTACAGGAGCGCGTAAAAACTCCAGTCCAGAACGGAAAAACTCAAATCTTCCAGTTACAGAGCGAGTTGGCTCGGGATTGGAAGATTACCCCATAGGTTACGTTTCGACGTAATCTTCCACTCCCGAACCAACTCGTTATTACCACTGGTTCTGTTAGCATATACCTCGGTGAACCTTTACCGCCAAAGCGTGTTCTTGCTGATCACTCAGCGCCACGCTGGACTCACATGCTGCCCAATGCCCACGTAACAATAGTTATTAAACGTTAGTCTTCCATTAGCTATGCACATGACCGCGAAGCGATTTGTGCAGCAATGTAGGCGTTGTGTCGTTGCAGAAACACGATGTTGAGCGCATCAGACGCGTCCCAGCCCCTGCCGGGCCTCCTCAGAGGCTGTATCAAGGAGAAGTGAGCTCTAAATGTCCAGAGGTCTATTGCCCAAGTAAATGGAAAGGTATCAGGTACCAAACGAGGTTGAGTTTGCTGTATTTTCTCAGGACAACTCAGCGCAATCTTCTTAACTGTTCGATTAGAGCGGATGGCTTCAGCTTGTGACACTTTCGCTTTTTATGCCTTGAGGCAGTTCTGACGTACTTGAATTTCCACAGAAAGCGAGGGATCTGCTGACTTCCGAAGTCAAGGGCTTCATCAGCAACTGCAGAGTCGCGTGCTGCAGTGAGCGAGATAAGCCTCGCTAGCAGTTTCTATAGACAGACATCACGCCCTCAGCACGCGCATCAAGATCATGGAGTGAACCCTGAGTAATCTGGTTCAGCATGCAGTGAGTCGCCACTTTATTTACACCTTACCACCGCTTGTAGAATACAACTCGTGTCGTGCCAGAGATTTGGATGAATGCGTCCAGTTTCTTCTGCGGTTTGTTTGTGGTGCGTCAGGCACATAATTTAGGCAAGGATGTGGCAGCAGGTTCCATTACTTGTCCATGAAATGAAATGAACTCATTTTATGGAGCGAGCTGACCAGACTGCACTTGAGCCTTTGAGAGCCGTAAATTACGGCTTTTGGGAGTCTTGTTTTCGGATTTGAACGAAAGCAAGGTGGCTACACTGTCTCGTTTTTGTGTGCAAAGTTGTTTTCGCCGTTCGATTTTTGTGCTACACCTACACCTGAAAGGTGACCAGCCGTCCCATTTTGTAACCGTCGCTGGAGCTAATTCATGCTCACTGGCAACACAGGCAACACAAGCAACACCAAAAAGTGTGCGTGGTGTGAAAGCATGAGAGCCACAATAATAATGGTCGTGTTTATTAGTTGACACGCTAGGTTGTGTTTTCTGTTGCAGCAGCAAAAAAATACTTTTGTTATGGTGTTTGCATGAAAATATATGCGGGAAATGGACTTCCTACGGACTCATATTTTCTCTGGTTTCTTTCTCGCCCTATCGTTTAGTCAGTAAAGGTTGCTTGTTTTGAAAAGGCCAAACTAATTTGCTTCACCAAATTGGTATCTTTGTGCATACATTTTTCAAAATCTCGAAAACGCGCTGGTTTGCTGAATTTGTTGTGCAAACATCGGTTACCAGAATGAGCTCATTCTGGAATGGGTCATTTTCGCTTTACCGTCTGCCCTGATATCTACCTGTTTATTTTCACTATTTACCGATATCTGCATTTCGTGTAACCTCCATTTTTTAAATAGACTATTTGTATTTATTTACACAGACAATACCTTAGCGAACCGTTTGCCATTATCAAAGGCTGAAACCACTTTCTCTTCAACCAGAAACGCGACGCGCCGCGCAAAGATGCTTCGAAAGCCCCAAGCGTCCCATTGTGTGCGATTTGGAGCAGCGCATTTGCATTCGCTCTTCTGTTCTCCTCTCGACGTCGGAAGAAGTGCAGGAACAGCAACAAGAAGAACAGGAGCGCACACAAAGACACCCCCACATGTCCACAGTCAGTCAGCCAGCCGGTAAGCTCGACCACGAGAGCGAGAGGAGTGTGGCACTTGTGTGTGAAACGCGAAGGGGAATTGACACAACTCCAATACATTTTGCGAGTCATCCTCCTTTTCAACAGAGCAGCAGCAGGCAAATAGATGGCGCTCACCTCTCTCACTTCTCTCTCTTGGTGGGCCGGTGCAAAGTTAGGGATGCGGCAGTGGAGCCTGCTGTACGCGTGCTCGCTACTGGTGTCGAGTGTCGCAGCCGCGGTGATCGCGACGAGCATCTACCGCCACTCGGAGCTGCGCGTATCAGCGATGCGCTTCATTTTCTTCTTCTACCTGTGGCTCTGGTCGCTCTTCCTCGGCGTCTTCTATGTCGACGTCTTCCTCATGGACGACGAGTCCTTCGACGCGCAGCTCATCGGTGGCAACGGCGACCCCGGCGACAGCGACTACTATGGTGCATTGGGGCTGCGCGGCGTCGCGCAGGTCACCAACCTAACGCGACCGTGGCTCTCGTTCATTCTGGTCATGGGCGGCACATGCCTCATGGCGAGCTCGCTCTGGATGTTCCCGATGACCTGGGAGCTCTCGCGCAAGTTCATGGCCCCGGCGCGCAGCGCGAGCGCCTCGCCGCGCGCTGGTACTGCAAGTGGATGCACACCCTCACCGTGACGTTCTTTCTCGCCGAGGCAGGGCACACGATCTACAACCACGACTTCGACACGCGGTCGTACCGGATCCTCGTGAGCGGCAACATGATCTAGATCGTGGCGCTCGTGTACGTGACGTACATGCTCCTCAGCCTCAAGCTCTCGGGCCGCAAGTACGAGACGATTAACGGCGCGCAGGTCGCGTCCCCGCTGTACCGGCGCACCAAAGGCATCATGATTGTTTATGGTTTGTTCTCGTTCCAGTACCAGATCATCTCGCTCGTGCTGCTCTGCAGCAACTTCCAGGTCGAGATCCCGACGCTCGTGATCGGCGTCGGCACGCTGCTCTTCAGCAACTCGGGCACGGGGCTCGCGATCGCGATCGGCTGCAGTCAGGAGTGCTTCTTCCGGTCGTTCTACCGGTACTTTCCCGAGGATTACACCGAGGCGGTCTACGTCTCAGACCCGAGTCTGCCGATGAACTCGGGCGCGAACCGCAACGCGCCACCACTGCACAACCCTGTGTTCGTGTACACGGACATTGAGTCATCGATGCGGCTCTGGGGACTCGAGAATGGCGCGATCATGAAGCGCGCGAACGAGATCCACGAGCAGATCGTGCGGTCGACGCTCGCCGAGTTCCGCAGCTACGAGATCACGACCACCGGCGACGCGTTCCAGCTGGCGTTCCACAATGTCAAGGACGCGGTCGAGTACTGCGTGCAGGTGCAGTTCAAGCTGCTGGAGGCCGACTGGCTCAAGAAACTGCACAACTTGATCCCGCTGACCGCGCCCAAGAAGACGAAAGCCAAGAAGCTCGTTTTCAGCGGTCTGCGGCTGCGCATGGGCACCCACGACGCGCAGCAAGCGGACGGCGTGCTCGTGAACGACATCCACCCGGTCACTGGCAAGGTTACGTACACAGGGCTCTCGGAAGTGATCGCGAACGAGATCAGCGACGTGGGGGTTGGCGGCCAGATCTGCGTGACGTTGCGCATCGCCAAGTGGATCGGCGTGTACGAGAAGGCGCTCAAGGCGCCCTGCGAAGTGGAGCTCGTGGTGAGCAAGTACTCGATTCCGCAGCTGGACCTGGCGATGGATATCTTCCAGGTCATCCCGCGCGGGCTTGAGTCGCGCAAGAAGACGTACCAAAAGTTCTGGACTATGCGGCTCGAGGCCATCAAAGTGAGCGCCAAGTGAACGAACTTTCATAGCCATTCAATATTTATATTCTATCTGCCAGACAAGAGGAAGGAGAAGAAGACCACCAAGTTGTAGCATATAATAGCGGCAAGTAAGTAATAGTAAATGTATCAGTAGCCCAGCATTGCACAGCATTGAAGAGAAGAAAGCGAGACCCATGTACAAGATAAGGATAATACCAACACCAATGAACACCCTCAATATTTGAACAAACCAAAAAAAATTTGAGTCGTAAAGCCATCTTAAAGCTCCCAACTCCCCGTTTTCAGTGCGCATTGCTCGCCAAGAATGACGCGACCTGAGCCGCCGACGGCATGCTCGGCATGGCGCCAGCGACCTGCACGCACAACGCGCCGGCCGCCGCCGCGTGCTGCATGCTCTCCTTCACGCTCTTGCCCTCGGCGATCGCGACCGCGAACGCGCCGCGGAAGCAGTCTCCCGCGCCGGTGGTGTCGACCACTTTGTCCACTTTGAAGCACTCTTGGTGGATGATGTCTCCATTGCCATTGGCTGGGATGTACACGGCGCCCTGCGAGCCAAGTGTCACCAGGAATGCATTCGCACCCTTTGCCTGCATGAAACGCGCAGCAGCGACCGCGTCGTCCGTGGTGCCTACCTCGCATCCTGCTAATCGCGCCAGCTCCGTTTCATTTGGACACAGGTAGGTGATGAATGGGAGCACCTGGTCCGGGATCTTGCGGTTCTCGCCGCCCGAGTCCCACATCACAGGCACCTTAGCTTCCGCTGCGGTCTTCGCGACCATAAAGTTGATCTCCGCTGGGACCTCGCACTGCAGCAGCACGATCACCGCGCTTTGGATCGCTTCGACCACTTCCGAGGACAGTGTTTGCGGCCACGTGGCGTTCGCGCCGCCCACAATCACGATCGAGTTCTCACCGTCCGGGTAGACGAACACGAACGCCTGGCCCGAGGGGCACGCTGGGTGGCCCGCGAGCGCCGTGTCCACTCCCACCTGTTGCAGTGCGTCTTGGAGCGCCTGCGCGTGCGTGTCGTTGCCGAACTGGCACACAAACTTGGTGCGCAACGCAGCCGCATCCGAGATGAGTCGCGCCGCCGCAGCCGCCTGGTTTGCGCCTTTGCCGCCCGGGAAGAACTTGCCCGTGTCCAACTTGCTCGCCGCGACGGTCTCTCCGCGCACGGGGAGCCGCTCAAGCTCCACGACGATGTCGGCGTTCACGGAGCCCACGACGAGCACGTGGCGAGCTGTTGCTACTACTGATGAGGAGGAGCTGGTCATCTTTCTTGATCCTTTGGGCTGGTCGAAAATCAGGAAATGGAATGAGGTCTGAAAAGCATGTGACAGTTTGATTCACTACGAAAGACATATTAAGATCTTGGTGTTGTGTACTGTATACGATGTGCATTCAGTCTTTTTGCTGTGAACATACTGTTTATTGTACATAGCCTCTATATCGGCAATACAAAATACAAAATTACAACAAATGTGAGTGAAAAAAAAAAGCCTTTTCATCAAAATTGCCGATATGAAAGGAACATCTCACAAATTGTAACTCAACCAACTGCAATAAATTGCCAATTGGACAAAAAGAGCAAGTAAAGCAAGTGAACATGTCGATCAAGCCGAGCCTCGTGGAGCACGTCTTCCGCGGCGTGTGGGAGAGCAACACGAGCGCCGCTGCGGGCGACGCGACCAACGCGTTCGACGGCACGAATGACGACGACAGTGACGAAGAAGTCGAGTTCGCAGTGGCCACCGAGTCGTCCAACGCCGCCTCTTCGACGGATCCGCACGCCGCAGCAAGCCGCGTGACCAAGATCAGCCAGGACGCACTCAAGCTCAGCAGCGAGTACCTGCGGCTTTTCGTGGTCGAGGCGTTCCACCGCGCACAGATGGAGGCCATGGTGGACGACAGCCCGACCATCGAGCCGCATCACATCGAGCAGATCCTCGCGCAGCTGCTGCTGGATTTCTAATCGAGACGAGAAGCGTCTGTTGTTTTTACTATTTATCGCTGCTGTCATGCCGTTGCAGCAGGCGGTATGTCACCACCATCTACACGTTTACTGCTAGTGCAATGGCTCAGCTTGAAGAGGGTCGTTGTTATCTCGTTGATGTGGCGCTGCTGCCGCTGGAGGATCGCGTCCGTGAGGAACGTGCTGTGGCGGAGCTTCACGGGATCGAACTGCTGCTGCTGTTGTTGCTGTTGCTGTTGCGGGTCGTCGTCCTGTGCTGCTGCAGCGAGCCTCGCGATTGCACCGAGAAGTTGGTGCAGCTGTGTAAGGCGCTGCGTGCTAGGTATATAATGTTACGTGTATCGTTAGCTAGCTCATCTTGACGCAGGATTCATCTGTACGAATGCGAAATGCTACTTTACCTGCTGCGCCATGTCGTGAAGGAACTTTGCGTTGTTGCTCAGCGCCTGTTGGTTGATGCTAGTGTCGCCCTGAAGACTGACAATGGCTGGTGAAAGAACGTTTTGTAGCTGCCGCTGCTGCTGCTGATTCATGCTCGTGAGGTGCACCAGCAGCGTCTCCTGCACCTCGATGCGCTCGTTGCTGTTGTGCACTTTCTGCTCCAGCATGGTCTCCACCAGCACCTATTCAGTCACATAAGGTCAGATACGTCCTCATGAATCCATCCAGCAAGACACTGTGGGTCAGCAATGACTCATAATGTAACGTATCCTGGCAGCCACGAAGCGCGCTCCCGAGACGTCTTCCTCAGCGAGCTGGAGGATTTGTTCCAGGTCCTTGCTCGCCTGCGAGATCTGGCGGTTGCACTGTGAGTAGTAACACGACAGCAAGCACACATACGAGGTCAGATCTCAATTCCCCCCAGTTTGCTCGCTATTGCATTAGCACCCTCATACTCACCCACTTGACTGCATTTTCAAAGTAGCTCTCCAGGCTCTGCGTCCACTCTTGCTTCTGGGTCACCTGGACACAAAGAAAAGACCAAGGACTGATGAGATCACACACACAGACTCTCTTCGGCAACGGATATCCGCGTGTTCCATGATGAACAGACGCACCTTGCGCTGCTCGCTATCATTCGGAAGCTGTCGAAGCTTGTGGAGCTCTTTGTCCTTCGCTTTCTCCCGTCGCTGAAGCTCCAGCAGCTCCTTTCTGCTTGCCTTCCAGCTGCTTTTGCAGATCACGGAGCTCTTTTGAATGCGCTTCTTCGATCACCATGTGCTGCTTTTGCTGTTGGTCGCTCTGCTGTGTGAGGATCTCTTCAAGTTGAACTTTGTGCTCTCGCTGAGCTGCATCAACGTGTCGAAAAAGTAACACCACTTGCTTCCACTGTCTCCAGCCCCTTTGCTTCAGTTTGAGAGCGCCCCGCAGCGTGAGCTTTCTCAACGCGTACAATTTCTTCATCTGCAGCTTTGTGAACGCGTTCCAGCTGCGAAGAACATAACCAAGCATCGGGTTCACAAATCGCTTGATATGGTGAAGCTCAGCCACTTTGCGGGATCTCAACTCCCATTTCTGCTGATTCTGGCGCTCAGTTGCCGACATTTTGGCATGGTCCTGAAGCGAATTTGAGCTGATTTGCCACTTGCAGAACGCTCGCTGCTTGGATTTCATCAGCACGCGCACAATTACGCTCTGTAACAACTGGCGACGGCGCTGGAACTGGGAGAAATGCTTCAGTCTCCATTGCGTCCACAGATTCATGAGCATTCATCTCGCCACGCGCTCCTGGAAAGCGTCGACACGGCAGCTCAGGACCTGGCTGTTCACTCCCGCAAGCGCCTTCCAATGAAAGAACAGGCGGTTGCGGCGCAGTATAACCAGTTTTACCCTCAATCTGTGGAATTGCTGTGTGCGCTGCTGACGGTTTTGGCTCTGAATGCGGAGTCCGCGCCGCCAGCGCATGAACCCCTGATTGAGGATCTCTTGGCGTTTGTAGCGTAAGGTCTGGTCGATCAGCTGCTGGTGTAGAGCGGTTCTTGAGGATTTTACACTCGCTACTATTGGTGGTGATGGTGCCTTTGACTCTGAAAGTTCTGCTGGCAGATTTGACTTGGAGGCTCGTAGAGATCGGATCACAGCATCTGCGAGCCTTGGTTTGCTGTTGTTCTGGCTGGTCTTGTTGGGCTGCAAGAGTCGCACAGGCTCGGAGAAACTCGGAAGTGACTCGTTCAGGCTCATCGACTCTTCGTCCTCTTCCTCCTCCTCATCTTGGTCATTAGCCGTTGCTACTGGCGGCTCGGGGTTAAGTACAGGAGCAGCGACAGCCACAGTAGAGGATATTACTGGCTGCGGCTTTTTCTCCATCATCATTGGTAGCTCATCTTCGTCATCCTCGTCATCCTCGTCGTCCTCGTCATCTTCATCTTCATTCTCAAACACACTCTGGGAACTCTGTCGCAAAGCCCGGTCGTGATCTTGATCTTGATGCTCTTGGCTTCGAGTCCGCATTGGCTTCCCATTGCTCGATGCCAAGTAGCTCGCATTGAACTCTGTCTGGCTATTCAAGATCTACAACCGAAGATATACAAGGTCATACGCTGAATGAGACTTCGATAATTTGCCAACATGAACTCTACACAACGTTCGCACGTACACTGTTGACTTCGCGGAGCTGCTGCGAGAGCCTAAGCT
>JAADVN010000913.1:0-12195 GCA_023335535.1 Globisporangium spinosum | reverse complement strand
CGCCGCGTCGAACATCTGGAAGGCGGCGGCGAGCGCGATTCGAGGCGAGGGTCGCCCCGCGTACCTTCAAAGGGTCTCAGCGGGGCTCCGCCGGTTGCCACACCCACGATTGACAGTTGATTGTTCCAGTTGATTTTTAAACGAGGAACCATCTCAGCAACAGGCAGAGCGAGCATGTGTCCTGTCTTCTACATAATGTGTCCAGCACGGTACCATATTTCGTATGTAGAGCGATACCATGGTTCAAGATATACACGCACGGATTGCCCAATCAGCATCGAGTATTCGTTAAGTACGATTTCGCATGTCAGGAAATACTGATCGCAAGTTGCGGTAAATTACCATGCACAGGTACACCACAGAGCGAGCACATGTCCTGTCTTCTACAGTGCTGACAGGAGGTATAAGACCACCTCGTTTTTTATATTCAAGACTCAAGCAGACAGCTTTTTACAAATGTAATTACATTTTCCAATTCGTCTAACAAAGATCAATCGTTTGGTGAGCTCATTTTCACAATCCAATCACTTTTGGCGACACAACAGAAAATAGCACCTCAAGCCCCTGGAAGAAAATGTAAGACCACTCAGCTCCCAGCGTCCGATACAGCCCCAGATGCGTTGCTTCCGTCACCAATGGCGTTTTATATGCAGATGAGATGATTGGCTACTGTGTATGTGTTTTGCAGAAAGGGAGAAAAGAATCCAAATGCCAAGTGTGGACAGCCCTACCGGGTTTCGAGAAGGGCCAGATTTCGACGATAGGCTCGGCCGGCACAAGCCAGAGAGTGATCGTGTACATGATTGGGCGGCCTAAGGCCGTTGTCCAAGCCTATCTGGACAGCTCTGAGGTCTACAACACAACGCGACGCCCCCGGAAGACCCTCCAGCCTGATCCCAGCCACCCTTCGCCGCATCGTCCGAGCAGCCCCAGACCGGCCGCTACAGCTCGTCCGCTCGCTCCGTGCGCGGCGTGCTTGCACGCGAAGACATGCTGCGTTATGTGAAGCGCAAGAGCAGCCCCGCGCTCAAGTAAGCCCACAAGCTGGCCCGCCTCGAGCGGGCTCGTGCGTCGGTAGCCCTCAGGGCCAACTGGGAGTTGGTGATCTTCTCCGATGAGAAGTTCAACCTCGACGGCCCCGGCGGTCTCCAGTACTGCTGGCACGGCCTCCGCCAGGAGGAGCAGGTTTTCTCGAGGCGCCAGGCAGGAGGAGGATCGGTGATGGTGTGAGGAGCGTTCTCCGCCAAAGGAAAGCCTCGCTTGGCCGCCATGCACGGCAAGCAGAACAGCGAAATGTATGTGCGCACTCTCCAGGAGAACTTGCTTCCGTTCGTGCAGCAGCAGCATCTACATGGGTTCACCTTCCAGCAAGATAACGCCTCCATCCACCACTCGCGCTACGCCATGGGCTGGTTTGCCGAGCAGGATGTGATCGTCATGCCCTGGCCAGCGCTATCTGCGGGCCCCAACCCAATTGAGAATATGTGGGGCATGCTCGCCCGTCGCGTTTACCACGGAGGAAGCAGTTCTCCAACAAGCAGGAGCTCTAGTCCGCCATTCTCCAAGTCTGGGACGAGATCGAGTCTGGGTACACCTAACGACTTGTCTGTTCGATGGGTAATCGATGTGTCACTGTTCTAGAGCTCATGGAAAGCAAGACACCGTATTAGCAACCGCTGATGCTTGCTTAAACGCTTTCATTACTAATGTTACCAGCTTGGTTTATAAATATTTCCATCCTAAAAGAGCGATATTTTCCCAACTCCATGAGTTTTTGGTTTTGAATGCTGAAATTAACACTACGAGCTGAACGCGTAAACAGGAGCAGCGTGTCCAAATTTCAGCCAATTTGATGAAGATTTCCGTTCACAACACGAAAAAGTCGGGTGGTCTTATAATCCCTGCCACCACTGTACGTCTCAGATGAGATGAGGGTTCTTGTACAAATCTTGAGCAAACTTCACATCTTCAAAATGCCACGAAGAGAGGAGAAGATCCCGCCGCTTCTCTCCGCGCTCGTCGTGTGCCGCGCGCGACCGGAGATCGAGGCGCTGAGCCATGTGGTGGTGCGCATTAGCGACTGTCTCGACTGGTCCGTCCCTGCGCACTGGAGCGTCCCGAGAGCGTGCGCGCGTCGACGAGACTCGTCCGATTTGTCACACGCAGCATCGGCAGAACGCACTCATCTGCTGCAACGACTGGCGCAGCGCGAGCCTCCAGATCTGCATCGTCTCTACAGAGCAGCTCAGTGCAGCGCTGGACTCGTGAACGCCGTGCGCAGCGACGGTGTGGTCGTCATGGAATGGCTCTTGACGAGCTACTGTCCGTCCGCGATCGTGTCGATGGCGATGGAAGAGGCGTGTCGACTCGGCAAAGTGCAACTTCTCGAGTGGGTTTCGACACACTGCGACGCGCAGAATATGCTCTGGACCTCGAATTTCATGGACGTGGCAGCTGAGAACGGCCACCTGCCAGTGCTCCGCTGGTTGCAACTCCATCCGTCAAATGTCTGTTGCACTGGGGACGCGCTGGAGAGCGCAGCGAGGAACGGCCACTTGGACGTGGTCAAGTGGCTTCGAGAGGAGCTGGATCCGCTGGGATACGCTCCTACTACTACTGCTGCCAGTATCAACGCGGCTGCGCTTGCTGCACTGCGAAGTGGTCACATTGAGATCGCCAAGTATCTCTGTGATGGCAATCTCAAAATGCTGGATGTAGACTACTCTGTCGAAATGGACATTGCTGCGAGAAACAGCAACTGGGTGTACTTCCGCTGGATACACGAGAAACAACCAAGCTCCAGGTGCACGACTGGCGCTATGAACGCTGCAGCGTCGAGCGGGAACCTGGAGATGCTCGTGTGGCTCCACGAGAATCGTTCCGAAGGGTGCACGCGGCAGGCGATGGACTACGCCGCAAGTGAAGGCCACCTGGAGATCATCCAGTGGCTGCACGCCAACCGGAGAGAAGGCTGCACGCATCGCGCGATGGACTATGCTGCAGGCAAAGGATTCCTCCACATCGTGCAGTGGCTTCACGCAAATCGCAGTAAAGGATGCACAACCAGCGCGATGAACTCCGCAGCCGGAGGAGGTCACTTGGAAGTGGTGCAATGGCTGCACAGTAACCGAAGGGAAGGCTGTACAACAGAAGCGATGGATCGAGCGGCAATTAATGGCCACCTTGCAGTTCTCCAGTGGCTCCATGTTCATCGCAGCGAAGGTTGTACAGTCAAGGCGATGAACCTCGCTGCTGGCAATGGACACCTGCATATTGTGCAATGGCTTCACGAAAATCGTCGCGAGGGGTGCACGTCGATGGCGATGGACCTCGCGGCGTCTTCGAACCACTTGGAACTCGTGAAGTGGCTGCACGCAAATCGCCGCGAGGGGTGCACGACTTACGCGATGGATGACGCGGCGCGTGGTAACCATTTGGAGATTGTCAAGTGGCTCCATGCGAATCGCTTTGAAGGGTGCACGAAAGCGGCGATGGACAACGCCAGTTCGTTCCCACTTGTCAAGTGGCTGCACGAGAATCGCCACGAAGGGTGCACCGCAAAGGCGATGGACTCGGCGGTGTGGGCTCAGGACTTCCAAAGCATCTTGTTCCTGCACGCGAGTCGCAGCGAAGGCTGTTCGCACTCGGTGGTGCACGCGTTTTGCTCTCACGAAAACATTGAGATCTTCCAGTGGCTGTTCGAAAATTACCCTGAACAACTGGATCTCATGGCGATTCGCATGGAGTACAGGGAACGCACCTACTTGAATGCGCTGCTCGATGACATGGGGCTTTGACAAGCTAACGAGGGCGTTGTTTGTGTTAGATAGATGTGGACATTTTTTTATCGAAGCTGAACAATAGAGTCTTCTTTTGATGGACAAAATTGTTTGAGCGCACTGGGTTTATACACTTGAGACACTGTACTACTTGAATCCCTTAACTCATAAAATGCCGAAAGACGCGTACAGTAGCTGTTCACATTTCACATACACTTGCTGTTGAAGAGCGACAAAATGGTGTGCTTGAGAGAGCAGCCTACTTCTTAATCTTGGAGCACTTCTTGCCGGTTGACGGCGTCGTGGCGCTGTCGCTGTCCTTGCCCACGGTGGCGCTGTCGGCCGCGGCCGGGGTCACAGTTGGGGTAGCCTTTGGAGCGGCTGTAGTTGCGACAGGCTTGCTGGTCGCTGGCTTGGTGGTGGTAGCGGCTGGCTTGCTGGTCGCTGGAACGCTAGTTGGAGGCTTGGCGGTGGCTGGAGCAGCAGTCGCTGGCTTTGGCGTCGCAGCAGCTGGGGTCGGACCTGTCCCACTTCCATTCTTGACTGGCACGCATTGCTCTGTGGAACAAATAAACAATCAAGAAGAATGAGTTAGAACTTCTTCGACTGAGCAAAGGCGTGAGTACCAAGGTGAGCGCATAGAGGATGATAGACGTACTGTAGATCTGCCACTTTTGCGAGTGGAGCGCCAGCCAGTAGAACGTGACTCTGCACGTGCCCTTGCAGACCGAGAAGTCGGTTGGGATCGTGGCTGGGTAGCCCGGGAACTTGGCCGAGCAGTCGTCGTAGTGCCACATCTTGGTGTTGCCGACCCAGAGCTCGCACGGGCCGTGGTGCGACGCGATGAAACCTTCCTTGTACTCGTTGTTCTGGAACTTAAACTCCTTCATGCCGCTTACATCGACAGGCGTGACGTCCGGCAGCGAGAGTCCGCAGTCTGGCACGTACGTGTCGAGCATCTCCTTGAGCGACTTGTAGCCAGTGTTCGGCCACGCCTCCGTGAACTGCGCCGTGTTCTGCTCCGGCGACCAGTTGAACGGACGACCCGCGAACGCAGGGTTCACGCTGGCCGTGATCTCGGCATTGTAGTTGGTGTAGATCGTGTTGGGCTTGTACGACGCCTTGGGCTGCGAGATGTAGCCGTGCGCATCAGCGCTCTGCGGTGCGATCGCGGTGAGCGAGGCGACGGCAGCGACGGTGGAGAGTGCAGAGAGAACCTTCATGACGGAAGCTGGTCGGATTGGGAAATGATGATAGGGCGTGCAAAACGGAGTTGCTAATATCAGGAGAGCTGCCGCATTGATGGTAAACTCAAATTCTCACACGTCGCAGGTATCCTGTTCGCATGGGAGAGGATCGTGCTTTGGAACCATCTGTGAGTCAGCGCATCGTCGCATTGTAGAGGGAGCGTTTCGCTACTATGGGAGTTTGTATGCCTCGGGGTGAGAGAGGCGACTGTTCGTGGACACCAGATGGTCAAAATTGGAATCCCACACCATAGCCGACCTTTATAATCAATAGCAAAAGTTATACAGGTATTATGTGTAGGAATGTTAGATAGCGAGTCATGTATAAATTTTTAAAGAGTATCAACGCATTTAGAGAGGTTAAAGTACCCCAAAATCGTTTATAAAGAGACAAAATGCCCATAAAAGTCAGATCCGATGCCACTTGATGATTGATGATCACAGTGACGGATTTTGGCTGGTTGCTTTGCTTTGCCCCGTCATCACCATCATCAGCGCGTCGAAATGGGTCTGTTTCGGTTCCTGCCAGACGCACGGCCCGTCGCCTCAGCGCCTTCCTTCTGTCTGCTCTGCAAACGGATCATCCTTAAAGCGGCAGTTTCGTGCGTGTCAAGCGTTGTATTTGGCTGAAACCGCCATGAAGTCAGAACGCGTGGCATTTAACTATCTGGTAGAGCAACAAACAAATGAGTCCCAGCAAAAGAAAAAAAAGGAAGAGCCCGCTTGGTGCATAATGATAATGAGCTCTATCAACGGGCGACCGCCAGAAAAGCAGACTGCCCCTTTAACAGACACGAACTTCTTAACTGACAACTTATTCGGCTTGGCACGCATTACAGGAAAGAATCTGGAGCGAGGACCAGTCGATTCTCTGCTCCGTGGCTACACCGATTTATACAAAAAAACTTGCGAAGAAGACGAAGAAGCGGCTTAGTTCTCCGAGCGGAGGTTCTGCTCACTCAGGCGACGAGTCTTGGCCTTGCACTTCTTGGTGGCGGCTGGCGTTGGCGCCTTGGTCGTCGAGGCAGGGGCTGGCGTGTACTCATCGTCGTACTCGTCGCCGCCGCCGGTGGCTGGCGCCGCGGTGGCAGGAGCTGGGGTTTTGGTGTTGCCGCCAGTGGATGGCGCCTTGGTGGTCGCCGCTGGGGTTTTGGTGTTGCCGCCAGTGGATGGCGCCTTGGTGCCCGCCGCTGGGGTCGTGGCGCTTCCCGATCCGCTTCCGTTCTGGATTGGCACGCACTGCTTGTAAATCTGCCAGTTTGGCTCGTGGAGCGCCAGCCAGTAGAACGTGAGCTGGCACTTGCCCTTGCACTTGGAGTAGTCCACTGGGATCTCGGCTGGGTACGCGGTGTAGTCGGCGCGGCAATCGTCCGAGTGCATGATCTTGGTGTTGTCGATCCAGACCTCGCACGGGCCGTGGTGCGAGTCGATGAAGCCCTTCTGCTCCTGGTCGTTCTGCCACTTCATGGACTTCAAGCCGCTGACGTCCACTGGCGCGCCGTCGGTGAGCGTGAAGCCGCAGCCTGGCACAGACAGGTCGAGCATCTCCTTGAGCGACTTGTAACCGGTGTTGGCGAACGCCGACGTGAACATCTTGGTGTTGGCCTCTGGGTTGTCGTTCCACTTCTTGCCCTTGAACGCGTCGTTGACCGACTCGGTGATAACCTTGACGTAGTTGGTGGTCATCACGCCCGGCTGGAACTTGGCGGCAGGGGACGAGATGTACCCGTGGGCAGAGACCTGTTGGGCCATGAGGGCGAGCGAGGCGACGGCAATGACCTTCATACTGAGAGATGGAGAGAGGGGGAAGTGGCTTGGGGGTTGCTGTGCGTTGCGGGGAACGAGGCGGATCGGAAAGTGAGGAGCAGAGTCACGCGCTCACAGTCGCTTGCTCTGCCTTGGCGGGCGGGCAGGCAAGCACCCAGACAACCAACCCGCTTGCGCTTGACTGCATGGGCAATGGGGAGCGAGGAGGGATGAGGTGGAAGAGGGAGCACCCCAGTTGCCAATCACGTGCCAGGTGCACTGGCGCATGCAGAGGCGGGGCGCGTTGGGGACTAAACCCATCTGGCTTCCGCCGCCACCCACACGTCAGGCAAAACACAATGCGTCCATGCTGCCGCGATACCAGCTGGTGGTGTGGCGCGCACGAAACCAGGACACCAGCGAAAATGTGTTCAGAGAGACGAAAATAGACTTTTCCAGACGCTCAGTCTGCTTTCTAATTTGTGTTATATCAGTATCTTGGCATGGCGCGGTTTGAAGCAAAACGATAAATGTACTGACATAAGAGAGAAATGGCCGCGTTGTGAAAGAGCAAGAGGACGACGGTTTCATCGTCTGGCTCACAGGATGTTGAGTTCCTCTTTGATAAAGTATGCGTTTCTGATCGTTGTAATAGTTAACTGCAGGTGTGTAAACTTAGAAGAGACTTCCGTGCCTCTCTCTTCCTTGATTTCACTTCCCACTTTGTTGATCTTGATCACCGAATTGTCCGATTGTGGGACATCTCGACCGCGTTTCCACTTCACTTTCCGCCTTTTCCTCCTCTATCTAATTGATGCTCTACACCGTCTTTACTTATTGCACCCTACTTATAATTTACAATGTAGGATTGACTAAAGTATCCAAATTTGCATCGCATATTCCTTCCCTATATAATAAACGGCCAATCTTGCTTGGAAACACGGAATCTCAGAACAAATGTGGGCTTCTGTGTCATGGCAAGTGCCGCTCCCCAACCACCAACCCAGGCTCTCTGACTTCTTGATTCCCTAAATGGCGAAATGGAACACCCGAACTCCTCCTGTTTGGTGCAACGAGCAAATCCAGAACTGGCTTCTGTGCGATTGTTCAGAGCGCTCTGTCGAAGTTGATGGGAGGGTTCCTTCGTTCAGCATGGTGGCGGCGAATTGGCGCCACTGAAAGCACGCCGACGCCTCGCAGCAAAGCACAGCAGAGCGAATCTCAATACCAGTATCTTTTGGCATCATTGAGCGAATGAGTGTGCGAATATGTGTCGCTCCCTGTACATGCGTGTATCTGTCTGTCTGGGCGGCTTCTTTGAGGCGCTTACTTGGCCAACACATGCTGGAATATGACTCCTCGAATCCCGTTAATGGCCGTGCAGGATTAATACTTCTTAATTCAGTCAGAAAATGTCGTGGGTGGTGTGATTGAAGGGGCATTCATTACCTTACTTGCTTGCTTGCCTCGTTGGTTGATCAATACTGTAGAAGATTAAGATACCAAATGAGCTGCTTTGAGGATGCAAAATGCAGCTAATGCAGGTGAATTAAAGCTCTCCTAAGGACACTCTGTTAGTCTTGATCATTTGTTTCTCAGCAAAGTAAGTGCTGGAGGTACAGAGTGTATTACGCGTTGTGCTCCGAGGCTATCTCCGTCATCTGTGGCTCTTCCAGGGAGATTTCGTCTGCAGATAATGATGAAGACGAGGATTATGTCAACATTATCATGCTGACTGAAGAATTCAGGATCATTGTGGGCTTGTGTTAGCGCTTGACGAGGTGTCGATTCGATCCAAACACATCCACGAAGAGCATTCTAAGCAAGAGCCCCGCTCCTAATGCATCGAAAGCTAACACAATAGCTATTATGGATGAGGCGACCACGATATTGCAGTCATTTTCGATCATTAGCGAGCGCTGCTTGTCGAAGGTGCAAGCTACAAAGAAGTTCTTGCAAACTCTTGCAATACGCGCGTGCATGAAAGAGAGTTTCGGTTTCGGTGGTGGAAAGTATGGGTCTATGATTGACGCGCATTTATGTTTTACGGAAGGGTACGGTACTACTGACTCGAGGGCAGTGGCACATGCTCACCGATTACAAAGTACTACAGCCAAAAATACTACATGCTGGATGAGTAGGAGTGGGGTGTTCTCGTTCTGGTTGTTTGCTGTTTAGTCGCGGAGAGCCTTGTTGTTCACAATTGGCACGCAGTGCTCTACAGAAAGTGAGGAAAGAGAGATAGGTATGAGGATCCAAGCCAAGAGGACTGTGTGAGTGGGTAAATGGGCTTTGTGCAAAAAGAGACTTACTGTAAATCTGCCAGTTTGGCTCGTGCAGCGCCAGCCAGTAGAACGTGAGCGTGCACTTGCCCTTGCATTTGGAGTAGTCCACTGGGAGCACGGCTGGGTACGTCTTGTACGTGGCCACGCAGTCGTCGTTGTGCAGCACGCGGGTGTTGTCGATCCAGATCTCGCAAGGTCCCTATAGGTCACGTACACACATCGAGAGAGGTTGCACAGCCAGGTCACGATGTTGTTTGTGTAAGACCCCATACAGTAATAACCGAGCAAAACGCAACTTACGTGGTGCGAGTCGATGAAGCCCTTGTGCTCCCAGTCGTTCTGCCACTCCATGTTCTTGAAGCCCTTGACGTTCACCGGCGTGATGTCAGTGCGCGAGTTCTGGCAGCCAGGTACCTTCTTGTCCAGCATCTGCTTGAGCGACGTGTAGCCCGACTTCTTGAACGCGGCCGTGAAGGTCTTGGCGTTGTTCACTGGGTTGTCATTCCACTTTTTGCCCTTGAACGCCGTGTTGATGCTCTCAGTGATGATCGCGTTGTAGTCCGTGGCCTTGGCTGGGTCCTTGTACTGCGCGTGTGGGAACGCGATGTAGCCATGAGCATTGACACCACTTGGCGAGAGCGTGGCGAGCGAGGTCGCGGCGAGGATCGTGGCAACGGTGGCGGTCTTCATGGTGGAGTGGTGGTTGAGAGATCGGAGTGCGGGGGAGAAGGCGTTTTGGATAATGAGCTCTCGGAAGGACCGAGTAGGGGAAGTCTCGGAGCTCCTCTCCTCTCTCAGGCGAGTACTGTTGCACACCGCAAGGAGGAGACAAGGAGGAGGAGCTCCATGGTACAGACGACAACGGAACACAGGACCTGCTCGCTTGTTCGCTCTCTCACCGGATGCTTCTCGGTGATTAGGATGCGTTGGTCGATGAACTGTACAAGTGGACGCTTTGCCTGATGAGGACCTGAACAACAGCACGTTGTACGGATCATCCGCACCGAACCCCTCGGTTTCGCGCCAATGACAAGCGAAAGCGACAGGCGACATAACGTAACGCTCTCAGTGTGAATATGTCCCTCTGGGAAACCAGATGGTCCTCCGGAACGCGCAATATCAAAGCGGATGTGTCCTCCACATACAAAATCCAAGTGTAATGTGTGGTGTTTGCACAGCAGTGAGTGTCTTGTTGTTTACAGGCGCGTTTTGGTGCGCACACTGCTCGGAAAAGACAACCAGCTGGAAACGGCGAATGGACAGTTTGGTGTGGCGTTGTCAGCGAGTTCTATGTTTACGGACTAGATACCTTCTATTTTTGGCAAAAGTATTTGTTTACGGTCGAAACGCCTTTTATCCTCGGTATTAAGATCGATTTTCGGTACATGTGTCAACAACTATTCTCGGTGCAATCTTCCACAAGCAAACTGTGTTTGACCAGAAATGGAGCTTTTCGTCCACCTGAATGCCAATGAAAGTGGCATCAATAATCATGGAATACAGTAGAAGCTTTTTCGCTATTTGCTGCTGCTCTGACTAATTTGCTTCCCAGTTCATGCTTTCTCGTATCACATCTGTGGGGAAAGCTCAGATCGACAGGCTGAATCTGCTACTGTAGCTCTCTCAACGAGCACAACCAAAACCCATTCGTGTTTATTCTCAATTTTGATGAGTGCCTTGACTTTGCTCCCTGACTCCAAGACCCAAGACAAGGAATGTGGATGTGGGTGATTTGTTCAGAGGGGAGAGGAGGAGAGGTCACTGGGGTGCACGAAATATAATCGAGCTGCTCAGAGAGAACGAAGCATTTTCGCGATTTGCCGGTTAATTTCGAGTCACCTTGTTCGTTTGTGGGTAGATGTCGCTCATAAACCTGTGAATCAAATCCGGAGATCGAATACATGTATTCACCCGTCGAGTGGAGGAATGATTGAAGGTGTTTGAGATTATTGTGGGCGGCAAATCTTGAGATGCAAAAGGCGTTCTATCAACTGAGGTGAACAAACAAGCCCCAGGGCTACCTTTGCTCAGCTCCATCTTGCTTTTTAATACCTCACACCACGCGACAGATCAAGACTCCTGATCCATGGTCCCCTTCATCAGTTTGAACGAAGCAGGCTTCGTTCAGTGTGAAAATGGCATAATTGCGTGCTGAATGGTTGGGTATTTAAACGTTCGAAAATCGTGTCCATGAATCAAAGTGGAGCCAACAATCGTAACGCTAACTTAAGTGCACTTGTAGTTTTAATCCTTCGACCGACTAGAACGATTTTATTGGTTAAAGAGAGAGAGAGAAGTGTATCAAACGTGGAAGCTTTCAACAACATTTTTCTAAAATATATTGTCGAAACATCCAATTTTGACCCACTTTTAGATAAAATTGTACACGCACTAAAATACTACAAAACAATACTATTTTGAAGAAAAGTAGTATTTGGTCGAGGTTACCGTTTATGAGCAACACACACTAACACGCGCTGGCTGACTAACTCACCAGATTAACACGCAGACAGATCGCAGAACCTTCTCACTCGCTCTCACTCAGCAGCTCGAGCGTCTCGTGCACCCGAGCGACCATGCACCGCCTCTGTCCGAGCAAATGGTTCGCATCCATTTTGCATGTCTTGCCAGGCGATCTTGAATCCTACCTACAAGTCAGCGATGCAGGGTTGATTTAAGCGAGCAATCGCAAGGATGAGTAACAATAAACATGAATGTGGTGGTGAGCGGGTACGCGGAGGGTATACGCTCGGAGAGCTACAGATCCAGCCTCTGGATCTGAAATGTCTGAAATGCGGCGCAGGAGTATCCGGCCTGGATGCAAGAGGGCGCTGTTCACAACAGTCCCGCAAACACGGCACACACGCTTGTGTCAGAGGAAGCGATCTCCCGACTTGGAGGGAGGAAGAAGAAGACTTGAGAGCTTGGAGGAAAATTTGCAACTGAATTAAAATGCTGTTATGGTTCCTGTCGCTACTCCTAATTAGCCTCAAGGGCTCCTACATGTTTTATGAATAAAACCTACACACGCAGAGGTAAACCTACTAAACAGATATATAAAACCTTGATTACACTGAGGTTCAACCCATAGGACCTTGAACTTGAAGTCCTGTGGAAAGTTCCCTGCGAAGTGATTGG
>JAADVN010000912.1:0-12199 GCA_023335535.1 Globisporangium spinosum | reverse complement strand
ATGAGAGGCAGCCGCACTGAGTGTGGGGAGAACATCATGCTGTGCGCCATTCATTTACCAGTGTACCATGTATGTGGTACAGTCAAGACAAACGCGCACTTATTCGATAATGACGTGTCCGACTTGATTTTTGTATGTCAACTTATTGAATAATCATAATTTTTCCAGAAGATGACGGAAATAATCCGGAACAACTTTATTTTAAGGAGCGGGAGATTATGATTGGCCAAATTGACATTTGATGATCAGTGTTGCGTTTCATTTGCTTAAAAATTGTGAATTCGGGCAGAAAAGCGGCTAGGTTTATGAGCTTTTCGGAACAAAACAACTTATCCTACAATAATACACCCACTGTCTGAGCCGGAATGGTCTGTAACATCATCCGATGACGTCACATTTGCACATGGGTATCGGCGGTATTACCGGTATCCAACCAGTAATAGTCACCCATGGTGCACTGTGAGGTGATGTGTACCACACACATCTGCCTCAATTTACTGGCCATGAGGGCCCATTACATTTTAGGGTAAGATGGGTGAACTTTCACCGTTGGCAATAGAGCGAGCGGTGCACTGCAGCTGCAACCAGCCAGCAGATGACCAGGTGACAGGCTCGAGAGCCACAAGTACATGGATACGAAACGGTAGAAAGCAGCAGCCTCTCGTCCTCTACAGCAGTCACAGTAGAGGACGAGAGGGATCGTCAATTCGGTGCTGCTGCTGCAGTGCTTTTTGTGTGGCTAATGGCGTTCTATCGCACTGCAATAAAGTCTGCTGGATGCTCAAAGGGGCATGTCCGGACATGCATGTAAAGTAATGAGAACAATAAAAATTTGCGTGTGCTTTGGTGGCATTGCATGCGTAATTAATTGTGACTTCTACATACACAAAAGTGTCCGGAGCGCTACGCAAAGCTTACAAACGCACCTGTAATCCTCTGGTTCACAAAAGCGTTGATGAAGGCTGGAATCTCAACGAGCCGAGAGCCAAGAGAGTATAGGTGACTCGCCCCACTCACCCACGCATGTAAAATAAAAGTGGTGAGTCACGCTGTCCAGTAGCGGCGCTGAAGTTTCCGCAGAGGCATCTGTGGATCCGGCACCCTCGCAGAAAGCGCGATTGTTGATGCGGGCGGTGGGATCATCAGCTGCAAAGCATTTTGCTGTGGTGTTTGTGGCCATTTCGCCATTATCTATCTGCTATTCGGCTCCATTATCGAGCAGTGCCTGTCAATGTAGAAGTTGTCAACAATACGACAATCAGTCGAAAATCCATCCATCCATCGAACCAACCGTCACACACGGTACAAGAACGGAGCTGCTGGACAACCCAATAACACTGGCTCGAACGAACGAACGAAGCGTGGAGCGACCGAGAGACATGGCTTCCCTTCTTTATTTTGCCTCTCAGCCAATCGGAGCGCGCCGGCTCTGTGATCATGATGAAGCTTGGCTGTTGTCAAAGTGTTGACCATCATGTGCGTTCCGCCCAGCTTCAGCGCGGCGTCTCCGAACAGGACACGTGGCATGCGCGCGCGTCGGAGCTGAGCGGCGTGCTGCGTCCTGCTGCTTTCTATTATTAGCTATCTTTGAGGTTTTCTTATTTCGCGTCGCACGGTTCTAAAGATAGAGTTGGTGCGTGCACACTCGCGTTTACTGCACTCGCGCATTCATTTGGGAGCTCGCATTTGCATTTGGTTCGCTCGCTCACTGTCGCAGCAGCACTTTGGATAAGAATGGAAGGCAGTTGGAGAATTGACGCAGTCGCGATTGATGGGGCTCCACTCTCATCGCGTTTGTTATTGTGAGCGTAGCGCAGCGAGCGAGCGGCTCTTTTCAGTAGCGTGGGGCAGGGGTGGTTGTGCGGTGCTTCCATCTGGTCATCAAAGACCGGACGTGCTCATCCGTTAGCTAATGGCCGTAAAGAGCGTGCTTTCACGGCTTTAAACAGGGGTTGAGGTGAGTGTTTCCTGCATTTGCACGTGGCGGCAACGTTAGATAGAGAGGTCTTCGTGTTAATTAAAAGGCAAAAATTGGGTCGCCGCCATCCCACTGCTATCAATACCCATCCGCTTTCGGCGAACACGGCTGGAAAGACGGAGCGATCTCACGCGGTCGCTCTCTTTTTCCGGCTCGTGGCGAGGCGCCAGGCGATTTTGGGATCAGTTGAGCAGCCAGCCTGCTCGCTCGCTCGTTCGCTCTCTCTATCTGCGGCCAAACGAAAACGCAAAAGCTGAAGCCTTCTGGCTGGCTCCTCCTCCGCTTTTCGTCTCCTCATTATCCAATTTGCGCGCCACTACCCAAAGCAAAGCACCAGTCACAACAACCGAAGCAATATCAGCAACCATCATGTTGGGCAAGCGCTACGCAGCAGAGATCTCCAACCAGATGGAGGCGTGTCTGACCGAGTTCTACCGCCAGGAGTGCCTGCGCTCGCTCTACAAGAAGCAGGTGCGCCGCGACCTCTGGGAGTACCCGATGCAGCATCACAGCACCAGCAAGAAGGGCGTGTCGTTCGCCGTGGCGCCCGAGATCATCGGCTGCGCGGACCCGAGCGTCGACCGCAGCCCCATCGACGTGTCGCCCATCTCGCAGTTCGAGCTCATGCTCCTGCTCTCACAGCGCCAGTTCCCCGTGCAAGCGGCGTAAAGCAACAAGCGCGGCACGACGACGCCCCACCCCTGTACAAAAGCCCACAAGACGGCACTCTCCAAGCGCGCGCATATACAATAGAAGACCGAGAAGAAGACCCGATTGTACAAAAAGTCCTTCCATAGAGGACGACTGCGGTCTGTATTTATCACCACCCTCCCTGAGCGGTGCGCCATCCCTCATAGATAGAAACGAGATGGGAGTCAATGTTTTCGATGTATAATGAAGTCATCCACTGCCCGAGCATTTTGTCTTTCCCATTTGAATGCATGCATGCGTACAAAAAGCGACTCTCGATCTTGCGTCAAGCAACCAAGCGATCTTCCTCCACGCATTCATTCGCTCATGTCATCATGCTCATGTGCGCGCGAGAGAGAGAGAAGATCGATGGATCCATTTTCATGCGCTTGTGCGGTGACGCAAGACGCTGACCAAGGAGCAAGGGCCCCAAAGGTCTCCTGTCGAAGATCGCGCGGTTGTCTCTCAAAGAGACACGTCGGAAGAAAAGAAAAGCACCGCCACCGGAACTTTCCATAATAGTGGTGGCTCGGAAGAGAGAGGTTGAAGGGGTTGAAATGGCAAAGGTGAAGGTGCCAGTCAGTCTGGCATTCATATTGCTGCACTAGGACGCATGCAAATGGACAATCAACTCGCGTGCTGCTGCAGGTTGTTGTGTTCAGTCTGTATTTTCTATTAAGCATTTCTGGTTAATATACGCTCGTTTGATCCTTTGACGAGAGCTCACTCATTTATCCGATTCCAAGTGGTGTGGGCCACCCATCCCGCCATTTTTGAGATGGCGCCTTGATCGCATCATTTTCGCAATTTGAACCACGCGAAAGGCGTGAAAGCTCGAGAAGGAGCAAAGGAGAGGAGAAATGCTGCGCGGCGGGATCTGCCGCTCTCCGCTGTCGTCCTCCGACGAGGAGGAAGCAGAAAATGACGAAGTACAGGAGCCGGAGGACGAGGAGATGATGTTGGATATGGAGGTGGACTTTGCGCCGACAGCTCAACAGAAGCGCCGCCGCCGCAGAAGTGCCGCAAATGCGGTCGCCGTGGGAAAGCGAGCCCAGCGCAAGGCAAAGCCCGCGCCGAAAGTTGTCGCTGCTGCGCCTAGCAGTGCCGCCAAGGTTCATACCACCAGTATAGCCATCAGCAGTACCAAGAGCCGTCCCAAGAAAGCGACGACCATCCCGAAAGTCCAGGTTTGTGTTTGTGCTCGTTTATGTATTGATTGATCTGTGAACGTGTGTGATTATGTGGGTGCAAAACGAATAACGTTGTGATCTGTGTTGTGGGTATGGATTTTTGTAACAGGTCCGCGCTATTGCGCCGCCACCGGTTGTGCGGAGCGCGAAAGAGCTGATCCACGATGCGGACGAGAAGCTCGTGCAGTACCTCGCAGAGCAGCTGGACGAACGTCACCAGGCGCAGATCGCGAGCGAGTTTGGCTTTGGGCAAGGGTACATGGTACGAGCGCCGACCGCGAGTGCGTGGAAGCGCAAGAAAGAGCGCGCACGACTGACCGAGCTGCTGCTGGCGCTCGGGTTCACAGCGATGGCGAGCGTGAACCGCTACTTGTACCGCATCGCGAGTCTACGCGCAGACATCATTCTCCACGAGCTACACCGACGCGTGCTGCCAAAGCTCACTGCGTACGTCCTTGCGGGCTGCATGTTATGTATGCTATGTTGTGGTTGGTGATTTCTCACGTGTTTGTGCTGTTTTGTTGATGTAGAGACGGCGAAGACGATAACGAACAGGAGGAGATGGATGTCAACATGAACGCGAACAAAAAGAAAAGCACCAGCCGCAAATCCACAGCAGCAGCAGCAGCGAACAAAGCGCTTCTTGACACGACCATGACGATGGACTCGCTCGAGGACGAGCCGAGTCTGCAGCCATACAAGGATCTGTTCAGCACCCTCGACGCGCAGAAACTGGAGGTCCTGTCGCTCTCGGAGCACGACCGCATGCTCTCGTCGTCCCGCCACATGGAAATCGCAGACGCCATGGAAGAAGTGCTCGCGCAGCCGTCCGTGCGCAAGGAGAAAAGCCGCGCACGCCGACTCTCTCGCCTCGGACGCATCGCTGGACGCAGGATCTCGCTCGTGCCGATCGCGCACTCGGCGCTCCCAGCGCTGGTGGAAGATGACTTGGAGTGGGACGAAGACGAAGCGGAGGACGACCTGGCGCCACTCCTTTCGCGCGAGTCTGCAGGCGCAGGGTTGCATACTGCTGATAGAGATTCCGTGGGGCTGCCGTCATTCGATCGAGCTTCAGCTGGGCAACTGTCATTCGGAGGACGACCGTCCTCGCTCACACGCTCATCGCTCACGAGAGATTCATTGACAAGAGTGTCGTCGTCATCGTTGACAAAGAAACCAAGAGTGCCGTTGTCATTCAGTGGTGGAAGGCGGTCGTCCTTGGACCAGAAGCACCACGTGCAGTTGAAACTGCAGCAAAAGAAGATCCTGGTGGACAATGTACTTCGGCTCGTGCTGCACTCCCGTGTTTTACCAGTTGTGACGCTCCGAAACGTGTTGCGAAATGTGTCGGTGTCGTGGAGAAACATCACCAACATGTACGTTCATGTCTGCTGCTGTTGTTGCTGATATTGGGCTGGATCTCCTCTGGCGCTCAGATGCTAATGTTCTTGTGTTATACCTTGCTTGTCGCAGTGCTTACGCGTGGGCAATGGCGAACTACTCGAAGTACGTGTTTTGTTTCTGACCTAATCAGCTCCGTGCGATGTGTTTTCGCCTTTGCTAACTCTTGCGCTTTGCCAGTCAATCGCATAAATCGATGATCGACGTATACCACGACTATCCTCGCGGTCACTACCTTTCGGATGGCGCGTACAAGGAAGTCCACAAAGTGTTCTCCACCCGCCACAAGCGCCTCGAAGCCATGAGCGTCATGGACATCGCCGCCATCGAAAGCACTGGCAATCAGGTACGAAGCAAACTGTTGAGCGAAAGCTGCTTCTTACAAGAGATCTCTGTTGCTTTACTGACTATCGACTCGATTATGTCTTGCTTGATGCCTGAGCAGAGCGTTGTGCGGCAAGAGATCGCGCACACGATCCTGTTATCCGAGCTGGTTCAGACCAAGTTTTGCCCAAACTTTTTGCAGATCTACGACATGTTTGTGTCACCAGACCGTCCGCGCGCAGACCGGTGGGGAAGCGCCGAGCACCGCAAGCCGAGCGACATCCTCACAGACAGGAGACTCAGCGTCGACCCTGCGTCGCTCGCTGCTTTCCGCTCTTCAATAGCAGGATCAAATGGTGGAGCTGGTGGATTGTACCAGTACATCCAGATGGAGTTTTGTGATGGTGGCGACCTCGAGGATTTTATCAGTTTGCAGCACGACAAGCTGCTGCCGCTGAAGACCGTCGTGGTGCCGTTTTTCTTCCAGATGGTGTTCAGTTTGTACTGCGCTCGCGAGCGCTTCCACTTTCGCCATTGCGACATCAAGGTATGCTGGTGCAGTGGACTGGCTGTTGTTGGAATGCTCTGAGAAGTAATTTGGTTGTGTCTCTATCACTCTTGTTGGGTTAGCTACTCAACTTTTTCCTGAAAGACATCGATCGTCAGGAGCTGATCAACAAGCAAAAGGGCGAAGACATGGTTCTGGCGTACTTTATCGAGGAGAAAGCGTTCGAGCTGCGTCTCCCAGCCACGTTCTCGTACTGGATCAAACTCGCAGACTACGGAACTGCTGAGTCGAGTGTGGAGACTCTCGGTAAACCGGTGGCGCTGGACCAGTTCACGACGCTCGAGAACTCGCCAATCGAGTTCCTGCTGGAGGGCGATGTTGCAGAGCAGTCTTTCGCTGCCGACACCTTTTCGCTGGGACTGAGCCTGCTTCACCTGTTTACTGGAAGGTACTCGGATGGCTATGATGTTGTCATGTGGCGTCTATCTGAAGATTGTTGCGACGAAGACTGACTGATGTTGATCTGTTTTGTATGTAGCGCACCTTATGAAGAGCTTCTCGAGAGCGTGCGTTGTCCAGCTGATCTGCTGCAAGACTTGAAATACGTCTGGACGGTGCGTTCGCTACTCGTTGTGAAGTTGTTCTTGAGTGACTTTGTCGGGACATTCGTGCACGAGGATGTAACATGCTGATTCGCTGCTTGTTGTTGTCGTGTGAAACCCAGAATCCTCGTCGAACCTCGGGATTCTCCGTGCTCAAGCGCGTGATCAAGGATGACCAGGAGAACGTGTTGTACCACACGCTCTATCGGTACCTGGTGCTCTTTGGTTTGCCGGAGGAGAACCCAAGTGCTGAAAAAGGACTCGACAAAGTCTGGGAAGTGCTTGTGAAGCACCTGCGACCCGATGCGATGGCTCCTGTAGCCACATCAGGAAGACGATCGCGAAGCGCTACGGCGTCAGCGAGAGCAGCGAAGAGCCCGAACTCTGTCAAGAGTCGATTCGATCAGGATCGTGCACAGTACTCGCTCGAATTCGGCTCGGACCCGATGATCCAGCGTGGTCGCACACGCATCGAAGCTCTCTCTGGCAGCATGGAGCTGTTGATGAGTCTCGTGCATTTCAATCCGAGGAAGAGACCGACGATGAAGAGCGTGCTGTTGCACCCGTTTTTCGCATCGCTGCAGCAGGGGAAGACACAGCGCCAGCCAGATTTTGTCGTCGACGCGTACAGACGGAAAGCGATCAGCATTGGCGGGACGTCGGTGCCGGATGTCTAAATGAGAGGCGAGGTAAATCCACTCGATTTGTGTTGAATGCGTGCACGTGTGTTGCTTTTATAATACACGGTGATTAGAAAAGATGTGGCTTCCAGAGCAACAAAATACAGAGGAGAGGAATGCGCGTCACGTCTAAGCGGCTGGCTGGTTGATCATGAACGGCGCGCGATAATTTCTATACGTCTATGGGTCTATGTGGTGTGTGTGTGTATTTCCTTCAATGTCGGTCTGTTACCGTTTGTTCCAGCCGCGCATGAGACCTTCGACGCGGTGGAACGTGACGCGCATGGGCCGTTTGCTGGTCTTGATCGCCTGGATCACATCCTCCGGCTTGAGGAACCTGCGGCCGTTCACTTCGACGATGCGAGAGCCGACGAGCACTCCGCGCTTGTGCGCTGGTCCGCCTGATGCGAGATGAGAACATACAAGCGTTGGTAAGACTGAAGGACAATGGACTAACGTCGAGATGGATTCCGAGTATATGCACCCACCTTTGTCGACCTGAAGCACGACGCACACAAAGTCCCGCACTTGCAAGGAGCAACCGAGCTCTTTCTCGTCGAACGTGATCTCCAAGTTGATGCTGATCGGCTCTGGCACTGAAGAGATCGTTGGCGCTGCGCGAGTCATTGCCATCGTTGTGTTTGTTTTGATACTGGTGCTGGCGGTACTGACACTGTGGTTCGTGCTGTTGCTGGGACGACACACAAAGCGGAAGAGGATCGGTCGCGGCAGCGTGCGCACGAGCTCGACGATCTCTTCAAAGGACGACGTCTTGACGTCGTTCAGACCGACGACGTAGCTCCCGACGACCACATTGAGCTTCTCAGCCTCGCCGCCTGGAGTGACGCGCGTGATCTCAGCAAAGCCGCCTTTAGTTTTCGTCAAACTGAAGCCCAGCGAGAGTCCCGGAACGCCAAGGTGTCGCTCGTACTTGCGCCACACTACCCCAGACTGCACATACAAGAAATACAAAGCCACGTCCATGTTAGTATTTCTATCAGACCAGCACCAGTATTGCACAGAGTCTCGGAGATGCGAGGTTCAACGTACCGAAGCGCTGACCACGCACTCTTTTGAGTGCGAGTCCAGATGCTCGAGTGGCACTTGGAAGCGGCACGTTGTGCACTTGACGGAGAGCGCGTCTGGGTGTACAGGCGCAGACTTGATGTCGCTGCAGTTGCTGTTGTCGCTCGACTCAACTACTGCTAGCGCTTGAGGTGGCGATGGAGGAAGCACTGGGATAACAATTAGAGAATGGAGGTGGGGTTGTTAAAATACACAGTTGTTTTGAAAGGAGATACACGAAGTGTACAAGACAAACCTGGCAGAACGATGACCTCGGGGGAAAGTGGGGGTGCGCCTTCATCAGCGCTGCTCGTGGGACTTGTGGTCGACACCCTCGCGAGCATCGTTAGAAAATCCGTCGCTGTCAGCGAGCTCGAAGTGTGCGAACCCGAGGCAGCTATCGATATCCTAAACGGATCATTCATGGAGATGGGATAGAGAGGTTCAGTTTCAGACACCACCATCACTAATCCACATTCTCATTTCCCATACATCAACCTGCTTTTGTAAGCCTTTGCGACCCCAGATGTGTATTTCTCTTCAAGCGGCAGGTCGCTCGTGGACGTCCCTGCGCACACTGCGATCCACTTGGCATTGCCTCCCACCTGCGATCATAACACGCAAAAACACCATCAGCACATCGCAATATAAGTAAAGGCAGCAGTGCTGATGAAGGACGGGTTGGGAAGACTAGCGACTCTGTGATCTCTCATACCTCGAGCGACCGACGCTCACTCTGCGACCAGCTGTCCATGCCGAGCGACTTGACGAAGCTCACGCTCACACCCAAAGACCGGTGCTTGCCCGCGCACGCGAGGCACACGAGGATCCCGAACGACACCGCCGACCACTGCGGATAGATCGCCTTGCAGTCCGCACAGCGCTGTATAAATCACAACCACCACAATATCAGCCACCACCAACACACAGCTACGTCACACAATGTAAAGCAAGCAACGTACGTCGTTTCCAGGCAGCAGTCGGATCGCCGCCTCCATGGCCATCGAGAGGTGGGCGCTCCTGGAGTTCCCGCCGTAGCCGCTGGTTTCGCGCAGACCGCGCTTGTTGCCATGACCACCAGTAGCAGTATTCGCAGGACCTGTAGCACTTGTAGTGGCAACGTAAGAGCCGCTCCGAGTCGATGAGGCGGACCTGCTGCCGCTGAGTCTGCTGGCGTCCTGCGCGCTCGGCGGCGACGCGTGCAGCAAGTCGCCCCCCATGCTGCCGCTGAGTCTCTTTTTGTGTGAGAAAGCGCTTCAATTGTGCGACGCACAACAGTACCATCCACCACCTGACTGTAGCGATCTTGAATAGTGGCCCCTATTTTGTAACCTGTCCGTTACGTACTGAACACAGAAAAAAGCCAGGAGGGTTACGTCATGGGTTCGGCCGTCACTCCGCTTCCCATATATCTAGAGAACATATCGCTCCACCAGCTTCTTTTACTTCTCGACAGCGCACAGAGGACGACCGATGTCTGCGTGTTCTCCTTCACCAACGATGTGGTTTGTGGATTGTAAATGCTTTTTGCATGGGATACTAGATTTGTGCCTAACATGATACTGAGTTATGTGAAGCTTTGGCTTCTCTCTTGTTTGCGTCTAACCCCGAGCTGGAAATCCACACACTTTGAGCGCCGCGCAACTGGTTCGTTGTCTAGGTCCCAGCCGTTCCTCTCCACCTCGCTGGACCTCGCGCTGAAATTCCATGGCACACTATGCAACGCAAAGATCGTGAACAAAATGGTCTTCTGTATGTTATAGTCATTTGGAAGTGTCAAATGCATGATTTTAATCAGAAGCTGTGCAATTATCCACATAATGGAACCAAGTTTATTTCAGTTAGACCGTGTTTTGATCACTCGACCCGCGCACGCAGCGCGTATTGTATCCCGGTTTGCAACCCATTTATTTAGGAAGATGAGCCTCTTTTCTCGCACGACGAGGCCATTTGGCGGGAACAAGATTGGATGGTGGCGGGGGTTTGAAAAGAAAAGCCGCCAATTCCACGCCTCGTCAGTCCGCCGCCGCGCCGCGCCGCACCTGCGCTTGCGCCCCCACTTTCCTCCTCGCCTGCAGGCCGGCAGCCAAGAAGAAGCCACTTCGCACCCCAAATCCCCCCTACTCTCTATATCTCCACCATGACCGACTTCCTCGCGCTCGTGGCGGCGCTCATGTCCAACGACAACACCACCCGCAAGCAGGCCGAAGAGGCCTACGCGCAGTACAAGAGCGAGAACCCGCAGGCGCTCGTACTGCAGCTCGTGCAGCTGCTGCGCGCCGGCCAGGATGCCGAGGCGCGCGCATTCGCGCCAGTGCTGCTGCGTCCGCTCATCGAGGTCAAGTCAGGCGTGTACGAGAAGCTCGAGCAGCAGGCGCAGCTCACGGTGAAGGCGCAGTTGCTGGAGGCCGTCGCGTCCGAGCCCGTGGCGCACATCCGTCGCAAGATCGGCCACTTGATCGCGGAGCTCGCGTCCGTGTCGCAGAAGTTCGGCCAGCCGTGGCCAGAGCTGCTGACCGCCGTGTCGGCGCTGACCACGAACGCGGACCCGCTCATGCGCGAGACGGCGTTCGACCTGCTCGCGAAGCTCGCCGAGTACGTCGGAGAGCTGCTCGCGCCACACAAGGAGAGCTTCTTGACGCTCTTCACCAACTCGCTCAACGACGCGAGCGGCGAGGTGCAGATCGCGAGTCTCAAGGCCGCGTCGTCGTTCCTACTCACGCTTGAAGACCGCCAGGAGCTCGTCGCGTTCGCGATCATCATCAACCCAATGCTTCGCGTACGTATTGCATTGCATTATCGCTGTGACCGCACTCTGTTGACCACGACTACCATGCAATGGAGACTAACGTACTTGTCTAATTTCCACGAATGCAGATCATTGAAGCGCTGCTCAAGGCTGGCGACGAAGCCACGTTCCGCGAAGTGCTCTCCGTGCTCGTGCAGGTCGCCGAGCTGCACCCAAAGTTCTTCCGCAACAACCTGGACGACGTGGGCCGCGCCATGATCTTCATCTCGTCCACGCAGGACCTGGACGCCGACACGCGTGAGCTCGCGGTCGAGTTCCTGCTCTCGCTCGCCGAGAACGCCGGCGGCATGGTGCGCAAGTCGCAGTATATCGTGCAGTCTGTCGTGCCGCTCGTGATCCAGATGATGTGCGAGGTGGAGGACGACGAGCAGTGGGTCACCAAGTTCGACGACCCGGAGACGTTCACCGAGTCGAACGACGCCGAGAACAACATCAGCGAGACCGGCGCCGCCGCGATTGACCGTCTGAGCACGTCGCTGGGCGGCAGCGCCGTGCTGCCGGTCGCGATCCCTGTGATCAAGGGCCTGCTGGGCGACGCCGACTGGCGCAAGCGCCGCGCGGCGCTGTATGCGATCTGCCTGCTGGGCGAAGGCTCGAAGGTGCTCATGACCCGCGAATTGGACAACGTGGTCAGCATGGTCGTGCCGTTCCTGAGCGATGCTCACCCGCGCGTGCAGTACGCCGCGCTACACAGCATCGGCCAGCTCGCTGAGGACTTCGGCGAGGTCGAGAAGGGCAAGAACTTCCAGGCCAAGTTCCACGCCGTGATCCTGCCGGCGCTCACGGCGCTCATCCAGCACGAGCAGGGCGTGCTGCGCACGCGCGCGCTCGCGGCCAGCGTGGTGATCAACTTCTGCAACATCAACGTGTGCAAGGCCAAGTACGTGAAACCGCACAGCCAGGCGCTGCTCGAGGCGCTCTTCAACGCCATGCGCACGTGCCCGCGCCAGGT